>BEXV01000775.1:124812-142675 GCA_003118195.1 Hemicentrotus pulcherrimus | reverse complement strand
CCCCCCCCCCCCCCCAACTAGGCCTTCATATTCAAATTCTTGAAAGAAATTGTGCAAGTTACTGTTCTCTGGTTCTAGACTCAATTAATTGTTCCAATGTGCCTGTGTGACATAGGAATATTCACACTAGCTGACTTATTCTCTGAATTGAGAACACATTTAAGATCCAACAGGGTTAACATTAAAACAGTTCCCAGAAACAAACACCCTTCTTATTCTTTCATTTTTGGCAACATTTATTGGAGACAGGAAAAATGTCTCACAATCTATAAACATGACAAATAACCCTCTTGTTACAAGATCTCTTAGTCACTACTACATGTACATGCTACAACTGTGTGTGCTTACATACAGTGATATCATTGCAAGAAAAACAAGTGTGCACATTGTAATTATCTGAGTGAGATGTCACTTAAATTTCTTCAATTAGGTATTTCCCTATGGCCCCATAAGGGATGATTATACTAATCACACAAGCCTTCTCTAAAAACCTTGCAAATGTTTTGTTATTCAGAGACGTATCTCTCGGAGAAGGCTTACCGTTTCGTACAAAAATACCCTGTAACACGCATCAACATAAATCTTGGCATTTTGGTCTGCACTTTACGAGGACACGATCGTGGCACAAAGTCAAAGCTATTACTAAATGAGCTGCAATACTGTTATACCTATACTCTGACTGTTTAATAACACTAACCGACCTGGTTAATAGCACCGGTGATACATAGTTCCTTTGCTCAAAATGGCAAAGAAAGACTCTACAAATTCATCCAATATTACACCAAAAGATTTTTTAAGATTTGATGACTAAAAATTCATCTGCATACATGTACAAGCATCCATACTGAACATTATAGAGATTTAAAATTCTAAAATTGTTTTCACATGATGATTTTGATTTAAAATTGTTAGATCTTGAATGAGTTAAAATGCGAATCAACTTTTGTTGTGCTTTCTTGAATGAAAATTTGAACATCATTATTGTGATGTGCCTGACAGAAAAACATCAACTCAATCTTTGGTCAAATGTTTGAAGTATAAAGATATAGAAATAAAAGAGAAGTTAGGAAATATTGTTATTAAAAACAATTGAGACAATTTACAGAATAATTTGTTTTGTACCAACATACATGTTCATGTTGTCAATAGAAGATGGAGCACATGCCTACATCAAGAAATTAAATCTGCTGTTCAGATCCGTCTGGGAGGCACATAACAAAAATCAATGACCATTCCTTGTCATACATGACACGTGGATAGATTCACAACTCAACAATTCTTAACAGTAAAATAGATTTAAATTACACTAAAACTTTTTAAACAAACAACATTGCAGAACTGCAATTTCTTACTTTTCCTTCCTCAAAATTAAGGGAGAGTCATTCTCTGATATTGCAGGAAATAGCCATTAAAAATGTTACAATTTCTTGCTTACAGTTTCATCTTATTTTCAATTTCTTAGATTTCTTTCCTCACAATTAATAGAGAATCATTCTCCAATATTGCAGGAAACAATTTTTTAAAATGTTATCTTTTCTTGCTTACAGTTTTATCTCATTTTCAAAAAGGTACAGATGACTTAAACATGATTATTGACATGAATAAAAGCAAAGATATGTTTCTACGATAAGTCTATGATACATTCATCTATGAAAGATAATCTCTTCAAATATACCTCAACATATATACACAATAAAGAAATGCCTCTTAGTCTTGCCGAGCTAGGGGGTTTTCATTATCTCCTTGCTCTACAAGAAAAATCTATACAGTCATAAATACATGTATACAGTATGTTTACAAAAATACACACAGTGAAGAAAAACATCCATCTTACAATATTGCGGGATTAAAATTCATATTTGTACAGACACATACATCTGATGGCTAAACCTAATTATACAGTACATATCACAATGAAAAACAGGTGTCGTAAACAGGTGTCGTAAAAAGGAATTAATTCCTCAAATATTTCTTTTGAACTTTCTTACAGCCTTACAGGGATGAATGGTGATGACAATAATTTAATATATAAGTGGGCTATATATAACAGCTCATTGACCTTGCATCTGTCAGAATTAAGTACATGCAAATCAGACGACCATACCATCTACAAAGTCAGTGAATCACATTTATATCTTGAATAATGAGGATAAAAAGAAAAATTAAAGAATCAAAATGGCTTCCCCTATATCACAAATTTAGTTTTTGTATCAACAATAAAAAATGTACTTATTATTCAGTGGCACATATAATACAATAAATTGCTAAGGAGGAGAAGAAGGGAGTAAGAAAGGGTGAGGAGAGGGAGGGGGCCGTGAGGAGTGGGAGAGAGTGAGAAGGGGTGAAAAGATGAGAGAAGTACATGTAGATGGAAATCCATGGTCCAAATACAACCTCCAAGAACCCTAAATTGCTCATTACCAATACCAAGCATCTCTGTCTAGTCAAAGAATAGATAGAGAAGTAAATATAATATCTGATTTCCAACATAAAGGAAACTAGATTTCAGATGAGAGCATATAACCTTCTCATCTCTGCATTGATCCTACTCAGCCCTATGAACAGCAATGGTATCAGGTGGGGAGCACATTCAAAATGGCTTCCCTAGCAACGGGGGGCAGGAAGACGGTCGTTAGCAACCATGTCGCCTGTTTCCTCCTTGATTAGAGGAAAGAAATTAGGCTGTCTGTGGGGGATTTCCTCACCCTCCAACTCTCCATAACAACTTCATTTTACGTTAAAATCCTATACTACCCTAGAATTGTATCTGTTCAATTAGAGTAGGGAAAATAGATGGGTTCTCCTTGTAAAATATAAGCCATCTAGTAAAAACATAAACCTGTCTATAAGGACCAGTTCAATAATACAGTTGAACCGGTCTATAGCGATTGCCCAAGGGAAACACAAAAAGTGGTCTTTGTAGACAGGTTCCTTTAGTACATGTTTCAATGTTAAACCATTAATTTCAAGGGAAACAAATCATGAGGTCTTTGTGGACAGGTGGGCACTAAAGCAGGTTTGACTGTACATCTATTCAGACATTCCACATGAGTTCCAATGCTAGTAGTATTGTGAAGTATTGTGAAGTATTGCTACGATCAAGGTATGGGCCCTATGAGGATCGGAGAAGTTCAAAATTGCTCTATACTAATCTCCTATTCCGTACAAAGATGATCTGCTTATAAATGCCAGTTTCCTGATACATTAAAAATAGTCATCATTTAAACTGTATTCAAATACTAGTCTGGGATTGTGAAGTACCTCTAGATACTGCCACAGTTAGGAGATTGGATGGATTAGAAACAGCTCATTTGTAAAACCCATTTAGCATAAACATTATGGCAAATTGTAAAATTAAAAAAATGCATCACTAGCAAGTGACCTCATATAGTACATCTCCATTCAATTCATAAGCCATCTGATGTTATCTGTGTCCTAAATTATATCCTGTTTCTATTAATGGACAATTAGCAACAGTCCGCCAGACTTTGTTTCCTTCTATTTGTTTTTAATTACATGCATCATGCTTGGCAAGTAGGCTGGTATGCCTGGTGTATTGTAACACCGCCGATTGGAAGTAGCTTCTATACAAGCCATTGGGCCGGTACTGCATTCTTGCATACCCAAAGGGCCCCTCAATTTCCCTATGTAATGGATTAATATAGAAAGATCACATGATATTGACAGTTAGATTAGATAACCACAAAAGTCAAACACAAAGTGAAATTCTAACATCTTCTGAAGTTCATTGAAATGCCTTTAAAAATGTACAGCTCTTAGTCATTGCAATTTTCCTGCTGTGGTTGCTTCATTCAAATGGGCAATGAATGGAACCATGGCAATATCTTTTTGAACTAAATTAATCTTAATCATTTTGTTTGAAACTTCCAATGCGTTGTTTCTACGACATTTATAATACCTGTAAATGTGTGCACATTTAAGCAATGGTAGACCTCCAAAATTGTGTATGCATGTACACAAACACATACCTACAAGTACATGTACACTGTACATGTACATGTACTTAAGCATCTGCTGAGCGCCAGAGGGGTGTTATCTCTTTGTAAACATAGATGGATTAATGCCCTACTGGTACTAACTATTATGCAATCAATAACTATATACATCTCATTTGGCCTTTAATAAACATCATTAGTTACTATCCCAGGCAATGTACTGTGCATGGCCTGGGAGACTCTTATGAGTTGGAAAGTGAAAGTAATTAATAAGGGAGTGTTTAAGTATTAACGATGATCTTAATTGCTAGAATGAAACATAATTTTCAGTTATGCAGTCCATAGGCCTACTGTTTACGTTAAAGCACTTTATCGGTAGAGCTAGAAGGGCGCATACCTACACACTTCAGATAATTTGTCACTTCCCATACGGGTAAAGCCATTTTGCCTTTAAGAAGATGAAGTTATCATATACAACGATAAAGATAACATGGTTCATTACAAGTCATTCCCAGATTGATGATTTATTTTCAAATGTATAAGAAATTGTTCCCACTCGAATGTAAGCTTAACTATTGTTTGCGAAATGAACAGATTTTTATCAGAAAAGAATCACAATATAACCCCAATACTACATTTCTTCTGCTGAGAGTCAGTGGGGTGTTAGGGCTAGGCCTAATGCCCTTATGGCTCCCAACAAAAATCTCATTTCCTGTATATGGATTCAAACACTACACTAGGTACTAGGTAGTACCATCTTATCAAATCAAAACGATTTATTCAGAATCAGTGTAAGTTATATAAATGTTATGTGATATGATTTATGGGAAGGGAGATGGTTGTGGAAAACTACAATACCAGGAAGCGTATGTGGTTTAATAGAGAGAATTCATGTCTTTGCTTATTCAACATGGGTTGAGGTTTATACAAACAATTAGAAAGCATTAAGGAATAACATAATGGAGAGAGAGAGAGAGAGAGAGAGAGAGAGAGAGAGAGAGGAAGAGAGAGGAAGAGAGATAGAGAGGCAGCAAGAGATAGAGAAACAGAGAGAAGATGAGCAAATACCTGAAAGTGGCTTGAGAGACAAAGGGTATGTTTATGCTCAGCTTTTTCTGGCCAGAATGAGGCATCTGTTACGCGTTTAGTTCAAAACACGGTTGCGCCCTTTCTCATCTTTGTAGAATCACCGAAAAACAGGGATCGTAATCGCTGATCGTAAACTCACAAAAAGGTGCAATTACGATCGGCAATTCTGCAAAATCGGCGATTCTGGGGAAGCATAATCGCACAATCATTTGTATTTCAAATCGCTCATTCTGCCTTCAAAACTGAGCATAAACATAACTAAAGATGAAAGTGAAGAAAAAAGATGTATAATGATCGCAAGAAATTTGTGGTTTAAGTTACTCGTTTCCACCACCAAAACTTGCTTACTATCGTACATGAAACCTTACCGGTACTCAAAACTTGATCACATTCCTAGTTTCCTACAAGCATGTTTAGTTAGAAAGCACTTGGGAATCTTCAAGAGCACTGCTCTCAAAACGATCTTCAATTTCAGGAAGATACAGCCTAGTGTGAACCCTCTACTGTCAAGGCATCTATGGATGGGCCTCACAGAGGGGTATTCCTATGGGTAAACATTATGCATGCTGTGGGTGTAAGAGGCATCACAAACTACACACAGACACATAAAGGCTCAACATAGTACATACATGAATAGTCTCCCTTCATTACTAGGTTAATGGCTAATTTAAGAAAACCATGGAAGTAGCAACTGAACCACTATAAATGCAAACCATTTTGTTATGATGTTGGGGTTTTTTGACAGAGAGTGTGTTGACATTTGTAATGAAAATGTACTACTATGATTGCATCTCATCTTTGTCTCTCTTTCAATCCACCAAGTCCTAGAGTCCCCAATACCATGCCATTCTTAGCCTATAATACATGTAGGCTAACCAGTGAAAAAATACACGGGGGCTCGGGGCGAATTAGCCCCCAAAATGCCCAAAATAGCCCTTGAAAATCAGAAAAGAGCCCCTGTAAATTTGCATAGAGTTCAATGCAAAACAAATTTTAGAATGTTATTTTCATGCAGGCAAGCTTGAAAAGTAGCCCCCGAAAAATTAATTTTAATTTTTTTCCCTGAGGCTAACATGCCCATGGCTTTTCCCTTTGATCAGTCTTGTGTGCACTTTACCATTCGTCAAAATGACATTAGAATCAAAATTAGACATGTCATAACATGGACCTACTAGAGACAAGCTCATAAAGACATGATTATCTACCAGTGATGTACGACATTGAGGTTGATTTAACAAGGTAACCTAATAATTAATCAAAAGAGTAAACTGAATTGTCTGATCACAATTTATTACTATAATACGTTATGATATGAGTCTAATCAATTGAATTCAGGGACACAAATAATAGGCAGTATACAGGCATCCTAACCTTGTCTTTACGTTTGTTTACAACTCCATCAGAGATAACAGATTTTGAACATTTCAAAATCAATTCCCAGCCAATTTAGGTGGACAAGCGAACACAGCAAGTGCTAATTTCCATGGCAAAACGATGACACCTTCAGTGACAAACATTTATTTGAAGGGCAGAGATGAAATGAAAGAGCTGGCAGAGGCTTCGCACCTCAGGTCAAGGCCCTATGGGTATGCCAACACAGAGTGTATTGAATGGGACTATACAATGGACATAGCACCTTGTCTGTTCCAAAACAAACAAGATACAATGTACTAGCCAACCTACATGTACAAGGCAATGAGTTGGTGAACATTAAAGGGACACGTCATGATTGTTTTTTATAGTCTAATTCAGGGAGACGGGAGATAATAAACAAGATATGATGTATACCTAGTCACTACCCAACCTACAAAGCAATGAGAAGGTAGAATTAAAGGGATACGTAATCACTGATTTGGTACAGCTGATATTTTGCACTTACAGGGAAAAGATTTTCATTTTCATTTTTTGTTTTGTCTAGACCTAAAGGAACCTTTTAAGTTTTCTGGTACCTTGAACTGACTATAAAATGGTGCAGGGGGCATTCATCCCTAGAAGAGCTCCATGGAGCAACTTCAAATTCTTAAATTTCCTATATTATACCTTGAAATGACCCACCTACCCTGTCTGTTCAACTGGTCTTTATGTATTGGTGCACAAGGTTTCTGCATAAGCATCTTGTACCTGACAAAGGTGCAGTGTCCTCTCAAACTACACGACTACTACTACCCTCACATTAAATGAAATATAAACTACCGGTAATGACATTAATGGTTAGGACATGAAACCAGTTATATGATTATTAAATACTTAATGACCTACTTTTATCAATGCTTTCTAAATGAAGCTTGCAACGCATTGTTCATAATTATACAGACCTGTGCAGATCTTAAGCATTTTAAGTCTGTCATGTTATGATTAATGATATTCATAGATGTACATGTATCACTATGCTCATGTTCAGTTTCCATGTATCACAATTCAACTGGCTGTATTTATGGTCAAATTATGGACAATTAACATTAATAATGAAAAAAGAAATAAACTAAGTGATTAGTTATTAAAATGATCACTGTTAACACAATTTATCAGTATTATATCAGCAATCTATTTGATGAAGTGCAAATATTATACTACACAAGTCTCCCATCCAGCCAAAACAAACAGATGCTCAAACTATGTCAACATAACGCCTAATTTACCCTTTAATGTGAATATGACACAGCGTCGTGTATTAGGATTCAAGTGCTACCATTTGAGAGTGCACGCGAGTATGGAATTCCTATCTTGCTAGCTAGCCAGCTACTCATCACATATTTTCTTTCCATCTCCTCTCTGAGGGCAGCCCCTAAAACCCGGGTTTGCAGAGCCGATCAAACGAGTCCCCGCAGGAGTGTGTGTAATTTGTACTCCAGGGATCGTAGCAATAATACCAGTATCAACATCACTCCCCTCCCCCCCCCTCTTTCCATCTCAGAACTACTCGTATCACGGAGCTAGCATGGATTGGAAGCAATCATGTTGATTTTATGCATGCGTTCATGCAATCAGTCCCCTTGAATAATTCCCTTGGTCCATTGGTTCGTTGTTATATCCCCCTCAAACGTGATACAAATTGAATTCATTTAGAAACCTAAATTTGCTCGACCGTATAAAACAATCTAATTGCCTCTATGTACACAGGGAGTTGTAATATTTGATGTTCTTTGTCTAGATAAGTTCACTTATGCAGAGAGGTGCACCATAGAATCAGTATAAACAATGCAATCTATACACAAAAGACATGCAATTTCGTTCTTTGTTTTGATTTTGTTTTTAAATTTGTTATCACTCCTCTCTATTGGAAGGAGCATTACATGCCTATATTTTGTATCATATTTTTAATCAATGAAATCCTGTTCAGTGATTGGTTAACAACATTGGTTAACAACATTCTGACCAAACATTACATTGCTATGATGCTACTGATAAGTAAAATGTGCTATATGTGACATCATCTATGGTATAGTGCACTATACCATAACACCATACCATGGATGACGTCATAGATAAGGTAGATAAGCATTGTGACATCACATCATGTTTAGTCAAAAGTGATGCGCAATTTGCGCGTCTTATTAAATGCACGTTAATATCATTGTGCGCAGGTTAAATCCATTCTCAAGTAGATGATTAGTGTAAATTGTATATCCTTTTATAGAGAGGTAGGCCTAAAANGTCTAGATAAGTTCACTTATGCAGAGAGGTGCACCATAGAATCAGTATAAACAATGCAATCTATACACAAAAGACATGCAATTTCGTTCTTTGTTTTGATTTTTTTTTTTGAATTTGTTATCACTCCTCTCTATTGGAAGGAGCATTACATGCCTATATTTTGTATCATATTTTTAATCAATGAAATCCTGTTCAGTGATTGGTTAACAACATTGGTTAACAACATTCTGACCAAACATTACATTGCTATGATGCTACTGATAAGTAAAATGTGCTATATGTGACATCATCTATGGTATAGTGCACTATACCATAACACCATACCATGGATGACGTCATAGATAAGGTAGATAAGCATTGTGACATCACATCATGTTTAGTCAAAAGTGATGCGCAATTTGCGCGTCTTATTAAATGCACGTTAATATCATTGTGCGCAGGTTAAATCCATTCTCAAGTAGATGATTAGTGTAAATTGTATATCCTTTTATAGAGAGGTAGGCCTAAAAAAAATATCTTAAAGGGAATTCAAAAATATGTGGTCTACATCCATGCATTCTGCCATTATCGTACCAAGTCTGCACGATCAATAGGCCATGTTTACATCCATACACAGCAAGTTTGTTACAGTCATTGCTATCATGCCAAGTTTGGGCATACACACCCATTTATATCTCATGTCTGATGCATGTAGGTTAACTCTCATCTATGGCAATGCACTACTGAACAAAGATATGTGATCTTGATGCAGTCAGCTAGCTAGCATGTAGACTTGGCCCACATAGCCCTGTGTTCAGGCTACCAGATTTCATCGTGTAGCTAGACGATTTTCATATAGCTACATGAAATTAAGCGTTTTTTTCATTTAGTCCGACAGTGGTATAAAGAAATGTAATATACTGAAACGCTTGTTTGAGCATTGCTTTGAACAAAAATATCAATAACTAATCAGCAACCCGCTCCAGCCTTAATGTTGTATCATATGATAATCGTATAACTGGGCAGGGATAATAATTGTGAGTGTAAACTTATGATGAACCAGCTGTCATGTCAATTGACCCCTCAAAACTGTTTCTTTATAACTACGACATGTATTACTATTATGTTTTTTTGGACTCTGTACGCCCCTTTCGCAATAAAATGAGGCTTTAATATACGACGTTCTGTTATACGATTTTCATATAAATTCCCTACAGTGTGAACAACATCAAGGCTAGGGTTGGGAAGCTCTACTTATCACAGGCCATGATCAACACAAAACAACCCATTAGTTGACCTCAATAAAATACCCACAATCTTTTCTCATCAAGGAAACTGGCTTGCTTGGAGACTGATCAAATGCATAATTCTGATCAGAAACTTGACATGTGATCTGAGATAAACCACAGCCTTGAACTACTGCCAATGTATCATAACATCAGCTGCTGAGCAAGAGATAGAAGGGCCTTATTGCTCTGACATAGAGTTAATGCCCTCCTGGCTCCAAGTCCGATAGATGAAATATAGACCTGCCGTTCAAAAGATATTCTCTTTTAATATACAATCAGCATACAATCATTTGCAGTTGATAATAGCAATGATATGTAGATCCAATGTAATATGTATGCACATGACAGCTGACTTTAATTTGACATAGACCCATCCCGTTTATGAATACAAAAACAAGCAGCAAATCCCAAGTGTGAATACAAGTCGGCCTACTGTATGTCCACTATGTAAGTTTTGCAGTATTACTTCGGTGTCATCCTCATGAGCTAACTTGTTTGAAATTCAATGATAATATAGATGGCATTAAACCATTGAATGAAATATATAGGCTGGGTAATTTTAAAAAAAAAACATTCGAAATGCTTATTCAAAGAAAATTAAGACTTTTATAACTACACATATGTGATACACTTTCAGAAATATCTGAATCAGAAAGGAACTTGATTCTGACTAAAAACGGGATAACAAATTATTTCACCTTTTAAATCATCTGTGCTACATATAAGGCAATGTCTCAGGTAGCCTGAAGGTGAGACTACCAAGCCACTTGACCAAGACCGTGGCCTCCGAGGGCAGGCAAGCGAAGGCGCTACGTGACACTCCCGCCCGCAATATCTCGTCCCGTTCAGTGAAAATTAATGATGCTTCCTTGAGCAAGTGACACATTAGAGTGGACAGGGCAACTTGTGAGATAACCTCTTGATTAGTTTAATTAAATCTTTCATCGTTCAGCCAGCTGCAAATCAGTTCCTTTCTCTATCGATGGACGGATGGACAGATGGATGACCCCCCCTGGATAGAATGGGACTGGCCATGGTCTGAATGTCGTCTGCTAGGAGAATGCAGTCTACACCCTACAGTAGGGCAATTCCATGAATGTTGTATCATGGGATACGAGGCATTTTCTAGCCTAGAGAAATGACATGAGCGATTATTTCACTAAAATTTGAAATATCTCCTGTCCTAATCGACCACTGATTAATATGGCACTTTCATAGTGATGATTGCCTCCAAATAAATTTCCATCAAGGTATTAATTCAATATTTACATGCCTAGGAGTCTGCAAATGATAGACATTGTGTCTTCTTTTGCCTTCTATTACTGTGTCAGTGACCTTGCAGGGAGGTCTAATCCCCCTTGGCCAAAGTAGTGCAGACGGGCTTTAACATGTACATTGAGCGTCTACATGAACCAGGCACAGAGTTAGGTTATTTGGTTTAATCTCAGGTGACATCAACACCCTCATCTATTCTGACATTTTAAAAAGAAATCCAGAGATTTCCTGTGAGGCATTTTAGAATGTAAATCTGGTGAGGAATACCATCCTACAGGCTGTTGTAGGTTCAGGTGAGAAACAAGGCCGCTAGCTCTGACGCAAACTCCTCATCATATATGCATGCCCTATAGAATTATGAGGCTTTTAATACCACTGATATCCTGCTCAGAATACAAATATATTTAACGTGTTGAGATCAATGTTACCTGCAATATGTAAATGTACAGTCACTGGACCTACATTCTACCATACTCTTTACATTTGTTCATTAAATGCTGGTGTAAATTACACGGAAAGAAATTTCCATAAAGTTAATTTAATTTGCGATACCTTGCACGACAGTTTTCCCTTCGGCCATCATAGATGCATTTCACCATTCGTGTTCAACATTACAGTATATTTAATTTTAAAGGGAGCTGGTGGGCTTGCTTTTGATGCATTTTCTGAAGAAAACCTTGATATTTTTTACCCACATGCACTGAATACATATCACAGCCATCTAAGACAATAATAGACTTCATCTGTAATCTCAGCTCTTGGAATCACAGACTTCCCATGACGTATATGTATAATAATGGACTGACAGGTTCTGCATTGATCTAGATATAGGAACTAAAATAGAATGCTATCGCATCAATAATTCATGGTATATACTGGCAGCATTTTTTACAGTTTTAGTATTTTGTCCCTCTTGTATTCCCGACTAAGCCCCTCTCAGCTACGTGACACACTTTCAATTTGGAACAAAATTGTTAAAAACAACACTATTTCCAGCTATCGCATTATGTATCTGATCGATGACTGAAAAATAAAAAACCCAAAGCAAGTGGAGAAGGTGAAAAAACACCTGCACGCAGGGACACAACATACATAACCAGTAAACAGGTACATGTACAACATGTACATCTACATGTAGGTCAGCTACGCCAAAACTACTTATAATTCTAAAGCAGGATTGTTCCAGATTTCACAAAATTTACAGCGATAATGCAAGTTAATAACCAGTCTAACAGGGGCCCTGGAAATGTAAATCTTGTTGCCAGAGTTATCCACCCCTACTGAAATAAAGCAATTTAAAACTTTTATGTTTGAAAGAAAAGTATGTGAGGTTAGGAAGATGTTCTGACATGAAGTGTGTAGTACATGCTGACTGCCCAGAGGTAGGATGGTGGTATTTAACACACAATTAGCACCCTTCTGGCTCCAAACAAAGGAAACACATATTATTGGAACTTGAATTATTCATAACTTTCTTGCCTAACTTTAGGGCAACAAGATTATACATTTTGATTTATCTAATAAAATCAGGGGTAAATTAACATCCAAGGAGAAAAAAAAATTCTTTAGTTGCCATGGAAAGCCCTTCAGGCAATGATCAGATGTTGATAGATTTATGAATATGATTTATCTCACCATCAATACAGTAATCCTATATTCTGTTCATATATTCTGGTCATATCAGCGTGGCTTTGGAGAGAAAATCCAATCTTTTCAATATTCTGTTCGTATCATTGGGGGTTTGAGGTTAAATCCTTTTCTTTCAATAGAGGGATAAAAAGACAGCTGTAACCTACAATGGATCTCATATCCAACTCTTAAAATGTTGAATCCCTTCTCTGTCAACTGAAATATAATGCCATATTGCTAACCGGGCCCACCAGAAGAAGTGTTTCCTCTGTCGAGAGTCAAAACGGCGGTATACATGTAAGTCCTATCTCCTTTAACAAAGTTTTAATGCCTTTTGGCCCTCAACGTAGAATGTGGGTGTTTACCTTCAGACATGTGCGTATATTTTGTACACACAAGACCTGGTTTATAAAAATATAAATTCATAGGTAATGAACTTTTAATTGATCTACCGTACCTTTATGAACATTTTAAATAAGATTTTTTTGTATCGGTATAAAATTGCCCCTTTCCATCCAAGTTTCCAAAATTCTGCAGTTCTACATCATACATGTAATTATCATGTTACTAGTTCTGAATTTCATAGGTTACACTATATCCCCTGCAACCAATTAAAATCCCACATTTTGCCACCTGACTAACTTCTGTAATGAGCACTAGATAATGGTATGATTTGAATGAACAGCTACAAAACTCAACAACAATACATGGTGACATTGAGTTCTGTTCAGCCATGAATTACTGCACTAATTAGATCTTTTACAAGGACAAAGCATTTCCCAAGACAAAGGGACAAGAGGTTAAGAATGGCTTCAAACAAAGATAACATCAGACCTTTTGTCTTGTACCCAATCATAGGGTATTACATGGTTGACCAGGTATTGATAAATAAAACAAAACTTCTTGTTCATATTTCATCTACCATCCATTGGAGAGCGTTATTGGGGGTTGCATTTTTAATGGCTTCACGACTTTGCATCTCCCTTGGAGCTCTAAAAATTAATATCCATCCATCAAAACCCTGGTAGATTGAACACGCAAATTTCTATCATTAATGTAAAGAGGTTAGGAAAAGGAAAGTCTTGAAGATAGTTGGGGTAGATTTAGCGTTAGTGATATTAAAGGATTATAAAATTGGAATTCACAAATATGAAAAAAGTCAAAATACAGGGGAAGCCATGTTTACTCCTTAATTAAAATGTTTAGATTGATTGATTCTTGACTTCTTTAGAAAGATTACCGTAATTGTAAAGCCAGAAACATTCAGTTACATGTTATCTTTGTGAATTTTGCGATTGGCTAAGATTCATGAGGCAAAATGATCAAATCACAATTGAAATATTAAAATATCAATTTGCGCGCTTTTGAGACAGTTTTTAAAAATTCATACAGGATAAGATTGATCTTACTAGAAATCATAGAAATGCCTTGACATACATGCAGGCTGTGCTGCATCATACACATATCACAGATAGGATCACAATAGGGCTCTTTTATAAAATATTATACAAGTGCTAAAACATATTGACACACACACATACAGCAACATAAAAACATAAAAAAGTAAAAACACATAAAGCCGATAACAAACAAGACAATGAGAGAAATACACATGCAAAGATCCACACTTCAGCATGTTTATAAAAAAGAATGTTCAGCAAAAAAACAAAAACAAAATTAAAATCGAAGACATCTTGAAAGCGACGCTGACAATATCCTGATGATTATCGCGATGATGGATTGCTAGCGAATGTTGAGTTGCTTGTATTTATCCTCAAGAGGAAAAAGCACACGGAAAGCAGCATCTCTTTTTACTTGGTGGTTGATGCATTCTGATTCCGTAACAAACATTTCCCGACATCAATAAGGAAAAAAAAAATGAAAGCTTTCTTGCAAGATGTGCCCTTGGATGTAAACAATGCTTTCAGCGTAGACAGCAAGTGCACCGTTTGATCCATGCAGTATGCATTATAGAGAGAGAGAGAGAGAGAGGTGAAATACAAAGAGTTTGGCAATCTTTGAGTAATCACTATGCAGTTGAATCTAGTGCTGAATCCACCCAAGTTTGTCATGTTACGAAAAGTGCAATTTACTTGTATATTAAGGAGATTCATCGCATTTGAATTAAACCTGTATCCATCAAAATAAACCAATATTTCATCCATCGAGATACATTTTTATTTGCAATAAATCTGTTTTCCAGTTGCCAAATTTCCAAGCATGATTCATTATTTTGTCTCTCTTCATCGATCTAGAGAGATATTGTACAACAGTTGATGGGGGTCATAGGAATCTTCCTGCCATTTTGGATTAATGAGTTACAAATGCAGCTCTCCATCTTCTAGTAATCATCACATTATGTTGTCTTTGTTTCTTGTCTAGATTAAATACATTTAATATAGTTTCAAAATGCTAAGTATTAGTTCACACACCCCACAATTCATTTCCATAAGGCTTTCCTTCCATTGCTTTCTTCGCTGCCTGCCTCAATGGTCACAAGATGTCCACAAGCTACGAGAGGCCACTATCTGATCCCCTCTTCAGACCGGTGCCACATCTCTCATTCTGCACCCCTGAGATCCTGAGTGGAGGAACATGTCTAAGAATTGATCACAATCTCTCAAATCCCCCAGCGTTCCCAGGAATACTCGCCACTCACAATCGTCATGATCATTCACGGCCCGCTGCATCTCGCATCCTTGTTGGACGTCAAAGGGCGATGGTTACACGGATGGACAGAAGGGTTGAAATGGATGGATGGATTGACTGATGAGTTGACTGGTGGAGGATGTTGACCGGAGGATGGCATCAGCATGTTACTATGGTGATGATGATGATGGCATCTTTCTTGGCTTCGATGTTTATTGAGTTGCATGTTGTTTGCATCAGGAAATCCATGGGTGTGACTCTTTTGGAAGACTAATAGAATCAAGAAAAGAAAAGAAAGAAAGAAAAAAAGAGAGAGTGAATAAATTTGCGCAAAGTTTGCTATTCATTAGATTTACAAATGACATTATATAAAAAGGAACTCGTTCTTTAATTAAAATACAAATTACATGTATATGCTGAAATTGAGAAAAACATCAAGTCATTATTGAACAAAGATATGACACCATTCTGGCTCTCAACATACAGTATATGCAATGTAATAATCTAAATTGGTTATAAAATGCACAGAAATCCTTTACCTAAATGTAATATGAAACAGCTGTAAAGGGTAAAAGGCAGAATTGATATTAAAGAAACATGTAAAGACCAGTTATGGTCATGGGACTGCATTGTGAAAGAAACGTTGTGGAATTGATCAGCAAAGGTTGATCATCTAGCATATACATGTACATGTACAGTGTACATGTATTACATGTAAAGTATTGGTGTGTACTGCAAGGTTCTGGAATCATCAAAATGAAAAGAACTTTGGCCCAGTCTTGGTAAGTTACAAGCACTGTACACAGAAAGATGTATATGGGACTACGCGACACATGCGCGACACATGCGCAACACATGCGCGATACCTATTAGGTCCAAATAGATAGAATAATTTACCAAATATATCAATTAGTGGTCGGTTTCTCAGCAAAATGTTTATCATCACGTATTAGTTAAAACATTCTTTTACATGATTGGTCATAAGAGCTTCCATTTCATTTTTTGAGAGGGAGGGGGGAGGGGGGCGTTTCCAAAACTGGTCTTTACCTTCAAGTATTTCCATGCATTACAGAAGCAGGCCCTACCTAAAACAAGGAAGTAATAAAACCTTCAATAATTTGAAAAATAACAAGGGTGGACATTTGTCAAATTCTAAAGATTCATTATCAAAATGACAGGAAATGATAAGAAAACAGTAATTACAGTCAGATGTACTGTAATCAATAATGCATTTCCTGACGATACCATTATCAGTCAAGTTCACAGACTTCCACCCAAAGGATGATAAGATCAAATGACCCTAATGATCTTTGTCCAAACATAGACCTGAGATCAGTCTCACTGGTCTGCAACCTCTTATCATACTGCATGGCTCAAGATATTTACATACAGTCTATCTTCAAGGCTGAATGGATATATTTTATCTGGAAAGAAAGATGTGTGCTTCGGGCAGAGGCTACATGTAAATACTGTACATGTCATGTACATGTACACATGTACATGTATGTAATCCTTTTACAGGGAGATAGGACAGTCTGCACTCAGGGACTTCAGTCAAATATATATCATAATCTACTCATGTATGCAATTTGACTATGTTTATTTACATTGGCAACAAACTATATTTTCACATTGATGCAAGCCTAACTCTTAACATCATGGGATTGATTCATCTCTATGATCTCTATATATTTGTTATTTCTATTCTTTATTTTGATGTTCCCTTGCCCCTTTTCTCCCTCACACTGAGCTAACAATCGACCCCCCCTCTCTTTCTCTCTCTTTCTCTCACTCTCTTCTCTGTTTTTATTCTTGCCCTGCATACAACGTACATTGTACATGTATATCCCCCACCTCCGTCCCTCTCACCTTCCATTATCGCTTTGCCTCAGCGGAATACACCATATTCAAAAGGTTATTACGCCACAAACACAAACATTCATTTGACAATAAAAGTCCATACATTGCTGCATTAAAGGGATCGTGTAACAATGTTAAATCTGAGATACACGGCCCTGCGTGGTATCAGTGTCTGTGATATGGTGTAATATTGAAGCCCCCAAAAAATTGCGCTTCAAAATGATCAAGAAGTGCCTCCAAAAAGTAAAAATCTTTGAGTGACCGGTTTTACCATACTCGTTTTCCCCAACAGACTGTAGTGTTATGAAAACCGTCAGACGAACGGTTTTCAAAATTTGTAATTCCAATCATATATATCTTGATAATCAGGCATTCGATCGGCTTGTAAAAGTCATGGGGTTCCTGACTGACCTAAAGGTTTATAATTATCATTTCATCGTGAGCTAAATCCAGAATTTTGTTTCAGAATTTGAGACAAAGTTA
>BEXV01000775.1:80234-100023 GCA_003118195.1 Hemicentrotus pulcherrimus | reverse complement strand
CCCCCCCCCCCCCACCCCTCCCCAAGTCAGTAACATGTTCATGATATATGTACTGTATGTTGTATTCCACATTGCATCATGTACAAACTTATACTAAATTGGTCATTAATAACCACTTACTAAAAGTATTTAAAATACAACGTAATATGGATACAGCACGCTGCAAAACAGAACAGGCCTGATATGAATAATAGCCACAAGACACTCACAGATAAAGGTGTACAGTATGATCTTTTTATGTATTGTGAAAGTTCAAGTGGAGTTCAGACAACTGCAGCCTTCATGATTGAGTAAACATTCCCATGAACACTGCCCAATGAAGGAGATAAATCACCAAACAGTCATATCTGCACCTAATCAGTCTGGTGACGGTCTATTATCACACAGAACATGTACATGTACATGTACATTAGAAAAGTACAGCATTTGTACAACTTGTCTGTCTGAATTACAGTTGTAAGTCAGAGTACATGAACAATAGGTGTACAGTAGGTTCAATCACTGAGATACCAACTGCACATGTCATGTACATGTACATGTAAGTCAAACCTGTCTACAGCGACCGCCCAAGACAACCACAAAAAGTGGTCTTTGAAATCAGGTGGTCTTTGTAGACAGGTTCCTTTAGTACATGTTTCAATGAGAAACCATTTTCAAGGGAAACAAAAAATGTGGTCTTTGTAGACAGGTTCCTTTAGTACATGTTTCAATGAGAAACCATTTTCAAGGGGACCAAAAATGTGGTTGTTGTAGACAGGTGGTCACTGAAGCAGGTTTGACTGTATGAAGGATGAGAAGCTTCCAAGTTCTGTCTCATAACTTCTTGGTTTAATTGTGTGATGACTGATGTTGCAAAATTGCATCTCTTGGACTGCATGAAAATTCTTCCAATTTCTTGGTTTGCCAGTTTGTTAAAAAAACATTTTGGGTTAGCAGAATTCCTTGTTTGCTTTAAGGCATCCAGCATGACAAAGTTCTGCCCATCAAGCATACACAGTACATAAGCAAAGTGTACATTTCTACGCTGCACAAGTGTGCAGTTATTCACGGACATGAACTTGCCGATAGATCCATCGTCATCCTGAAAAAAAAGCCTCCATTTTGCTTGACAACATATGTAGAAAAACCTACATTTGAAATGACGTAAGCATGCAAATCTAATAAAGGCAAAGGTACCAAATATGAGCTTTCCTGTCTTTAATATTGATTTTACATGCCCATAGTGCATCATAATTGGTAGGTGCCTTGAAGCATGCGTTCGTGACCCTTAGCTTGCGTTGTTCAAATCTTTGCTCATCTGTAATAACTTGAGATTTTGTAATGTGCAAGTAATTAACCTTTAAATTATTGATTGCAAGCCCTAGTTTCAATGCATGGTACACTGTGTACAGTGACTATTTCTTTGGTGCCCGGCATTGCTGCCATGTTTTCATCGATCTAAAGTAGATGTAGATGAACATTTTCAACCCAATTGTTCTTCTGATTTTAGTAACAAAATCATGAATTATCAAATAAATATCATCAACTCCAGCCAATACTACATGTAGCAGATATTAAGTTCGAACTGTTCAAAGAAGTAACTTGTCTCAATAATGAGAGAAACGTATTCTTTTGTGTGGACCACTAGTGAAAACAGCGGAACAGTTTTTATTGTTCTATCTTTTTACACAATGTAGCACAGAAATTACCAACACCTTTTACTATGAAACAAAATAATGAAGAGTGGCTGGGCGAGGAGAGGAATAGGTCGATAATCAGACCGATCTACCAATCAATGATAACCCCTTACCATGTGTCCATCAAATACAGCTCCCTTCCTACAGTAAATTGTACACACCAATCTGCACATTAGCAATCCAAGTGTGAAATTTGGATGAGCATCCAACATTTGGCGTACACATGAAAACCTTGTTCGACCCCTTTGGTTGTCCTATAAATGTCATTCAATTTCAATCAAGAAGTGCTGCTTGGCGGAGAAAAGGCCACAAATATCCTACGGGATTCCAAGGAGGGGTTCAAGCATGGAGAAGATGATCACACTTAGTGGAGTAAAGCCCTCCTCAAAGAGTACAAAGTGTGAGAACATGGCTCCCTAACTCCTTCACACTAGCAAAGGTTAAAGAACTAAACATTGATCAAATTATAGCAATTACATATGGATGGCTTCCCTGAGGAAAAGGCAATGGTTTGCCTAAAACAATTTAAGAATTCCTTGAGGAACATACACTGCCCTTTCTTTACGCATTAGAGTTCCTCCCCTTATCTCCCTCATGTATACTGTATTAAAGTGCCTGTCAATCTACCCTAAAGTAAAGGCAAGACACGGAAAACAACTCACTTGTAATTCAAAACGCCATAATCCAGATGGCTGTTCAAGTGTTCATGATTACATGTACATGTAGGTAGGTAAATTCCCTTATGAATGTACATGTATGAAAAAACTACAAGTATGCACTATAGGCTGGGGGTGCTCCAATTTTTGTGTTGGATCCTCAAATACCTTCTTGCCATTGAATTACAGTGAGCATAAAAACATGAATTGCCAAATCATTATGTGTTCGCCTATCAAAACAATTATTCCCTTTGGCCTGTGCGTAAAACACTGTTCATTTGAAAGGATCAATGTTTTTCATAACATCAATCAACTGTCTGCATGGCTAGCATTTAAAACATGTACAAATTCCTACCCTCATCATCAAAATATCAAAAGTACTTCCTTGTACAGTTTTCAGATCTCAAAACCAAAACAAACTTAACAAAGGAATCAATTAAAACATGTATCAATTTCAAATCACTTTCTAATGGAAGAGAAGAGATACAGTACCGGTAGTCTGAATGGTGACTCAACATCTGATTTGCTCAGACTTCTTCAAATCATCAAAGGTATGGAGGTTAGTTTCTAGGTTTATGGTCGCAACTAGGTTCTATTCGGATGTAGGAAACTGGCAATGAGCAATTGCCGCTGGAGCAAGTGTCGTATAACCACCAATGCGAACACAACCCATGGAGAATGAGATACAGCCTCAAGTTCACCAACCATAGAACAGCCTGGCATTGTCTTGCCTCATTACGCTCCGCTACGTTTCTCCCCGTAGGGAATATAAGAACGCACACCCTGAAAGCTCTTATGCATGGAATTGCTCTTGGTCATTTATTACTCCCAGCTAATGAACTTAGACGGCAGTCATCTCCAAATTACTGCCCTCAAGCAAATTATTGGAATGAAGAAGAGTAAGAACTCACCAGTATAATCCAGCCTGTCAGACAAGCCTATGAACACATTTCCATTATGGACCTACTTGTACATGTACAGTATAGTACATGGTTCCATCAAAATAATGCTGAACTCGCAAAATGAGGGAGAGAGAATTTGGCATTTTGCAGCTAAATTTCGAAGCCATATACATGTACATGTACATGAAATTTATGCAAAGGATTTTGTAGGATGGTAGTTGGAAATGACATGGTATAGAAGAATTGTTTGTTGGTGTAGGGTGTACTGCCATGGTTGGGGTAGGGTGTACTGCCATGGTTGGTGTCAATGTAATACAATCCCCTATGCTTTCAGAGATTTTTTTGTCACTTCCATGCTTGGAAATATACATGGGCTCTTTTCCACCATGCTGTGTAAAACTGTCACAAGTATATTGCATAATTTAGATTACAATGTTTTCTCAATTTCACAAATATTGGCTGTTGCAAACAAACCATGTTTACAAATACAGTATAAATTTCAATGTCCTCCTTTCATAATAAATTGGTTTGTGGCCTATACAGTACAAACATAGGCATACAGTGTACATGTACATACAGTACATATCTTTAATATTTAATAGCCAATACGACATTCTGAGTACATGATAAGGTCAACTAACAAAAAAGGAGTGTTTTTTTTTATTTAAAGCTTTCAAAAAAAAGGTGATACATGTATACTGTATATTTTGTTTAGCTTCTAAAGTGACAAAGTTCAATTTTGTTGAATTTTGTTGTCATACATACATGTACATTGCATCAGTAATTCAGTATACTCACATAGCACAAGGCTTGGCCAGCTTTCATTAGCAATTTAGCATTGCAGCCATCTTGGGAAAAAATGGGGGGAAATAACACAATAGTAAACACCGGTAGTTACTGTATGACCTGCCTCCACCTGTTTTAAAAAAAGTCTGGACTAGAAACACATTCTTTTTGTTAATTTGGCCTGAAAATGAACATGTACTGTACATGTTGTATACCAGTACAGATCTAGAGGAATACACATAGCCTAATAGAATCTAGGCTTTTAATAGTATGGCACTATTACCATTTGTCATGAATCTTCAGACCCACCACCACAACACTGTGTACCGATCTGCAAAGTATCATCATTTCAAGAAGACGGATTCAGGTTTCCGGCATTTGACCCAGATTCTGGTCTCTCCTTTAGGAGTTAGGGTTCTCCACCTCTGCTGAACTTGAGTTGACACAAGCCAGCAGACAACCCATCGCTCATACTGTACATGTGCAACAAGTCACACAGCACTAGAGACCGACCGATCGGGATCTGAAGTTTCATTTTGGGTTGAAACGAAANGTGATACATGTATACTGTATATTTTGTTTAGCTTCTAAAGTGACAAAGTTCAATTTTGTTGAATTTTGTTGTCATACATACATGTACATTGCATCAGTAATTCAGTATACTCACATAGCACAAGGCTTGGCCAGCTTTCATTAGCAATTTAGCATTGCAGCCATCTTGGGAAAAAATGGGGGGAAATAACACAATAGTAAACACCGGTAGTTACTGTATGACCTGCCTCCACCTGTTTTAAAAAAAGTCTGGACTAGAAACACATTCTTTTTGTTAATTTGGCCTGAAAATGAACATGTACTGTACATGTTGTATACCAGTACAGATCTAGAGGAATACACATAGCCTAATAGAATCTAGGCTTTTAATAGTATGGCACTATTACCATTTGTCATGAATCTTCAGACCCACCACCACAACACTGTGTACCGATCTGCAAAGTATCATCATTTCAAGAAGACGGATTCAAGTTTCCGGCATTTGACCCAGATTCTGGTCTCTCCTGTAGGAATTAAGGTTCTCCACCTCTGCTGAACTTGAGTTGACACAAGCCAGCAGACAACACATCGCTCATACTGTACATGTGCAACAAGTCACACAGCACTAGAGACCGACCGATCGGGATCTGAAGTTTCATTTTGGGTTGAAACGAAATAGAAATGGGAAATATGTGGGTGTGTATGTCATACTGTAGATCGAATTTAGTCTGCATGCACAGGCTCTATTTGGACGCTAAACTAGTATAAATGTAAATGACATTTTCTTGAGCAGAGCCTACCGGTACATTAACCCTGTCAGTCTCTGGCTATGAGGTGCAGTATGTCCATGTAGTCCCATACTGCAGACAATCTGTTAAAATACAAGTACAGGCCACCGTCCGGTGTATTCTTGTACTCACTACTACTGACTCAGAATGGGTTTGTGCATGTAAACTAGACTGGATTGATGTCCAGTGGTGCTAGTATACACTGTAGGGACTGGATCATGTGTACAGGGAATAGGTGGTTTGGGGTTTCATTCAACATGGTTCAATGGCACTGAGATTCTATGAAATGGTGTGACACATCACAATCAAGAATGTCAGAAACTCAAAGGGGTCCCACATTCAATAGAAAATGAAATATGCCCAAACACATGTACAATGTAGCATTACAGCATACCCTTCATAATTGCATACATTTGTGTCAATTGTATTATCAATATCTACATGTACATGTACAGTGTACATGTATTTAATGTGACCTCAACAAAATTTGATTAAACTTTAATATATTCAATTACTGTATGTAGTACACTGTACATTAAATGTATGTACATGTACTTTACAGGCACACTGTACATGTACTTGAATCACACACTGTACATGTACATGTACATGTTCTTGAATCAAAAGACAACATACATTAAATCTCCTGCATACATGTACATGTATTTTGTGAATGGCTAGAGTAGAGGCATACTCTTCAGAAATGTGATGTTCCTTCATGTCCTTCTAAATTAAACATCCTAAAATGAATGAATAGCACAATAAATGCACAAATATTTATAACATAATAATAATGAAATATTTATGTAGGGCAGGCCTATATTCATGTCCCGTATACATAATATCTACAGTGAATACTACATGTACTGTACCCTTTCTATTTTCACTACACTCACTGGACATTGTGTCAGTATCTTAATAATACAGTACATCATACTGTACAAGTTTACTACTGAACATGACTCTATCATGGAGATGTACATTGTACATGTGAACAACATGTACATGTACAAACATGTACATGTAAGGTCATGTAAACAAAATATACATGTTTAGCGTCCCCGCCCGCTTCCTTTCTTGGGCCCGCCTCCTTTTTTTAAACATGAAAAACACTGCTAAAACAATCTATTTCTGATTTATTTTTTTTTAAACAAAATTCTAGCGGCCATCTTGAAAAATAGCCTGACTGTCAGGGAAAATGTACCAAGCGGCCATTTTGTAGAAGAAATTTAAAAAATTAAAATGGCCTCCTCCTTCCTATTTTTCAAAAAGGTACAGTAGGACAATAAACATGTTTTTTAAATTTTATTTGGCCTTACAGTATGTACATGTACAGTGTAACATGATTTGTATTGGACTCGGACTCTTTGGAGGCTGGGCGATCAGCAATTATTATCCGATCACCCCTGATCTGATCGGTATCGGCGTCCGATCTGATGATCGTTTACAGGGTTAGGCACATGTACAATGTACATGTATCAAGGAATGATGCACTATGTACTGAGAGGTAGTTGTCAGATAGCATTGGAGTCCTACTGAGTTAACATGTGAACAGGAGTGTCTGGTTACTACCTAGCAATGAAATCAGATGCACATCCTAAAATACTTCTTTCTTGACTCATCACTATCTGGCTTAGCAGCAATAAAAGATATGATATGACTCTTCAAACATGATTAGGCCAGATTCGAAGCTAAACATTCAGACACGCCTACTTTCCAAAGTACCATGCAGAATCTGTATACATTACACATGTACATGTACATGTAAATATAGTTCACTGTCTGTTTGAAATATGTCGGCAGAATACAAGTCTTCTCAATACATTGTACAGTGTACATGCGATGTATTCATGAACACCATTCATTTAGCAGTGCTTACAACATTGGTCTTTTCAGTTTAAGGGCTACTGTACTGCAGTGTACAAGGTGAGAATATCTGAGAGATACATGTACTGTACAGTGTACATGTACATTGTATTATTTTTGTATATGTAGCACCATAGCTCCTAAAAGGAATATATTATGCATAAAGAGATGTTCTTTTCTTCCTTTTTTTTTTTTTTAATTCCTTCCTTTCTAAAAAAAAAAGTACTTTCTGTTATCTATTGTACTACATGTATTACTGTGATTAAANTTGACTTGAAAGCATGGTTAACCACTCCAAGGCCTTCTTTAGGTTTAGTTTAGAAATCACAGTATTGAAGTAAAGTATGTGATCATCAATAAGGAAGTACCCACCTGATAAATCCAAACAACTAACAGGAAATGAGAATTGCCAAGTGAAATGGAAGAACACTTTAAAAAACTAATGAAATAAAATATCATGCAGGTAATGTACATGTACATCTAGGCTCTACATTGGGTTATTGCCAGTTTTACCATTTCAGGTACACATCATGTACATGTACATAGCCTACATGTACGTACATATATGTACATGTACGGTACATGTACTGTACATGTAGCCTACATCAAGGTACATGATCTTCTCAGGAAACAGGAAAGGCCAAGTATTGGTTTGAAGAATCGGAGGTCTCACAAGAAACTGAAAGTACCACCAGTTCAATTTACATGCAGACCTACATTGTACACTGTACATAATGTACAATACGGTATGCATATTGTTAGCTTTAATGTTGGTACATGGACACTTCGTTTGGAGTATACTGTACATGTACATGTACATGTACATAAAAGAACTAAATCAGGATTGATTATGATGGGTTCTACATGTAGGAAAGCATGTTGACCTCGTTTATCAAAGTATATTGCACAAGTATACAGAACATGTACAGTGTACATGACTTCATGAAGTAAAAAAAACTTGAACCAGTACGTTTTATCATAGGTAGACATGTTTATGTTCCTCTTTATTGCAATACGTTATGTACAGTACATGCAGTTTAGTATGTACATGTACAGTACATGTACCTGTATATACGTGAAGACCACAGAATTAAATGAAGTTGCAGATTGGCAATGCATTAATATTTGCACATGGATATAAGATAAAGTAGATTGCAGTTTGCTATCTTTAGAATGTACATGTACAAAGATGAGCGTGTGACCTTCAAACAAGGTTCAGCTTACAGTCGTCAATCATCAACCTTCATGGAGGGTATGTCTGTTGATGTGTCACCTAAAAGAGCTTCCACTATTTTTCAGACTACAGCATGTCACAGTCACTATTAATTCATGTTTACACAACCTACATGTACAGTGTATAGGCCTACCTAAATTTATTGAAATGTTCCAGGGAATAATTTTCCTCAAATTTTTTGATTAGCAATTTCAGCCGATGGATTAATATTTCAAATGAAATTCTGTACATTTCTATGGAAGAAAACTGCTACACAAAAGATATTTTGTATAGCAGTCAGGCAAAAAAGCATAGCAAATTGCGATGCGATACCAGGAAAATTATTCCGTGTTCCATGGCATGTGAAAGGAGAGAAAACATGAACTAGAACCTACCGTAGTAATTGAAAGAATTTAAGCCTACATGTACAGTACATGTACATGTATGTACATGCATGTACAATGTATTGACTCATATTTGACTGACTCTTAATAATATACTCTTCTCACACTTGTTTTGCTTAACCCCATACTTTGCTTAGCCCCTACTATCCTTTACCCAGGACTAACTTTTTTGGCCTCTTACACACACTTTTTTAGTCCTGTACTAAGCGCCTATCTGGAATAAGAGAATTTATGCAGTTCTCACTGCAATTTGTTAGCCCCGTACAGGCCGTACTACCTGCATAGTGTGAATATTCATGAATTCTCTCCATTGCGTAGTACCAGACTATTTTCTTTTCTGTTGTCATTCATTTGCTTGGCAACGCAATTACGGAGTTGGCACAATTGCGGGGTTAGCCCTGCTTTTTTGCAGGGCCAGCTACCCCCATATTATATACATTGTAGGTGCTGTTAGCCCACTTTGTCCTCGGTATACATGTGTGAACAGAAAATGTAATAAGCTTAACCCCGGACTATAGGTGGAGCCAAGACCCCCTTTAGCCCTGGGTTAAGGAAAATTCAAATCGTTGTCAGATTTTAAACCCCCTTCCCCTCCTTCCAGGAATAATTGACATCCGCCCATAAGAAATGTATATTTATTGACAATGTCTGGATCCATATCCATATATGTAGACCTAGATCTATTATCTAGGCTAGACCCTAGATCTACATTAATTATTCATTTTCCATTTAGAAAGTTCATCATCACTCATCAGGACATTGTTGTTAATTTTGGATCAGAATGTCAAATACTCACCTAATGTAGATAAGTAAGAAATCACAATAACACACACTTGGAGCAGCAACCCCCGCTGGCTTGCTTGTGTGGCGCCAATATATGCATGATTTCAACCACACAATCGGCGAATACATCGTTCACATTCTGCGTGCTCTTAGCGGAGCTCTCGTAGAAGGGCACGCCCCAACGGTTGGCGAGGATCATTCCTTCACTGGTGGGTACCTGCCGCTCGTGCTCCAAATCTGCTTTTTTCCCAACAAGTACCATCGGGACTCGGTCAGTTCCTTTCACTCTTACAATCTGCTCACGAATATTGAGAACATCTCCAAAGGATTGTTTGCTCGTTACGCTGTAAACTACTACAAAACCTTGCCCGTTTCTGATGTATAAATCCCGCATTGACGCAAACTGTTCCGTACCTGCCGTATCCAAAATTTCTAAGATCGCCATGGTGTTTTCAACTTCGATGGCTTTGCGATAGAAATCCTCGATTGTAGGGTCGTATTTCTCCACAAAATTTCCCGAGACAAACTGTACTGTTAGGGCACTTTTGCCCACTCCTCCGCTTCCTAGAACAACAACTTTATACTCCCTCATCTTGGTGTATTTGAATGACTTCTTCGCTGAAGAAAACTCACTTTATTCAAGCGAAGTGCAATACTTGCACACGGGTTTCTGTAATGCGAAGCTAGCAATGACGATGAACAGCTGACTGCGACCGTGGGAACTCCCAACACACTTAGGCGGCTAGCTCTGGGATCAGGCGACTGCACAAGCACGGTATAGCCACTGAACTATATCGACAGCGCTGAGCTGCGTAACCGGTACCGGTGATGAACGTGTGAGATGAATGTGTAAAACACGTCTGCCAAACAATCGTCCGACTTTAAAACTCGAAGAAAAAAAAATCAAAGAAGCACGTTCCTCCATAAAAGTCAAGCGAACGAAGCTTGCTGATGAAGATCTTCCTTTGAAATATTTACGTGAGTAAGTTTTCCATAGTCCGTGGGCTGACCTTTTTTTCCCGAAATCACAAATCTAGAACTTGAAAAAGTCGAAACCGAAGTAGATATGCACACCCGCAGAGGGCAGCAGACTATGTAATCCAAAAGGTGACATTTATCTATAACATAAGTAGGCGTTGTCGGTGTCTTCTGCAATATTGAATCTGAATCATGAAGATTTTCTATAAATCGTTAAGTTTTTGCATAGCTCATCCGTATTGTATTTTTGGGGGTTCTATTCTTTTTTGTTTTAGTTTCGTATATTGTGTTGATTTGTTTTTAATTTATACGAGGTGGGTCTTGAATGAGGAAACAGAGAGAAAAAAGTCCACACACGTAACATTTATAAAACACCGTCTCACCATCAATCCAGGGCCCCGTTTCATAAAACTTACCATTGATGGCAAAGTTACCATCTATGGTAAGTTTTATGAAACGGGGCCCAGGAGCAACGTTGTAGGGACTTTTAGATTCGCAAGAAGACAATGGGGATTGCTTGTTGTTGTTGTTGTTGCGAATAATGGCGTTTCCATCGTCATTCGATGATTTCCGCCAGGCAATGTGAGAGGGCGTAGTTTTACTGGTCCTCTCTTGATACTTTTACTGTTGGATCGGCGATAGCCTAGTGGCATTGTGTTGTGCAATTAACAATGTCAGTCAATTGTTAGTAGTTACTTTCTGTATTGTTATTCTGCTTGTTATTTTAAAGAATTCATTAGGAAAGAAAGGATGAAGTGGTTGAATATTAGTTGCGATCAGTTCATTACGTTTGGACGTTAGTTTAAAACCTCTCTCCGTAACTATGATGAAGCAATTTGTACAATTTATACAATGAAGCAATTTATACCGAGGATAGTACCATTTAATACACTTACTTGAATGGACGTCTCACGTATCAGTCCACGCAAATCTAAATGTCCCTAATACAAAAGTTCTCTCTCTCTCTCTCTCTCTCTCTCTCTCTTTATGATTTTCTTTCTTTCTTTATCATTTCCTTTTCTTTCTTTATCATTTCCTTTTCTTTGTTGCCCTCAGCTCTATCCCTCCGTCTATTTTCTTTTCTTTTCGTTTTATACCTCTCCACTCATTTTGCCCCCCCCCCCTCTCTCTCTCGTTCTCTGTCTCTCTCCCTCTCCATATGATTATCTATTCATATAAACGACATCTAATAAGTCATGAGAATCATAAAAATGGAACTCATTTCTATTCGTTTGTTTGTTTTCTCTTTTTGTTTGATTTTCTAGTTTCAATATCAACTTTATTGTACGAAAACAAAGGGAAGTACGAAGTAAATCCACGTTACTAATTGTTTTAACAAATAATTTACGAGACTATTTTATATTCAAACCATACACATGATACACAATAAAGGCCGTTAAACATTACGCATTATATTGAGACATAGCATTGAGAGACTTCAGTGAAAAATTTATTCAAAGTTATTTTCATGTCCAGTGCCTTTTCTGTAGGCTCTTCATTCTGCCTCGAGTACAAAAAAAGATACGACACATGGTACCGTCGTAGTAATGTGCTTTAAAGGGACTTGGTAACATTGTTCAGATAAGATAAAATAATGATAAGGTAGTGACTTCAATGCTAGATGTACAATTAAAGATAATCTGAAAGTTTGAGTGAAAACAGACCATTATTAATGACAAAAATTGGTAAAAAATGATCCGATCGATTCCTGAATTCTCCCGACTTTATAATTTTATAAAATTTTTGGTTCATTGAAATCGTCACAAAGCAATGAATTGGCTTTATATACCATTCCAAACATTTAAGTGTTGATAGATTTTTCAAAGCCTGTTCTATGTCCTTTTTTTTTCATGGAAAAACGGTCGAGAAAATTCAAAAATTGGTTGGGATAATTTATTGTTAGAGGGTGTTGCACAGTGACGCCTTCAAAGAAAACCATAAGTATCTTTGTGGTTTGAGAATTTGTTCAGGATTGTTTGCATGCTAGTGGGTTAGTACAGTATAGAAGAAATATAATAAGTAACATTTCATACAAACATTACGCAGTTTTATCATCAACCTTCAACAATGTTACCCGTTCACTTTACGAAAGTTATAAACAAGAATCCACTAAACACAACGAGGGTTCACACGAGACTCAAACAATGAGTATTCAACGTCAACTGCAAGCTGGAGAAAGCATTCATGTTAATTACAATTAAGCTGGCATACTGTAACCTCGAAATTATCAGTTATTATAACAGCGTCCTTACGTTAAACAACTTGGAGTGCGAATCCAATATTTCATGAAATTTTTACATATATCGATAATGATAAGAAATTCTCCAGCTTCAGCCAACACAGCCAATTTACTACTCTTTTTTTTTTTTACTCCTAAGATGTTTCTTATCCATTGCAAATGAAGACTTTCTAAAACATTACTACAAAATATTTTTGAATTCCACTATTCAATCTTTACCAAGCTCTAATAATTCGCTATACAAAAGCAACCCGTACTTCCGAATCATATTTTAACCCCGATTTATGGAAAGATTTTAACAATGATTTATTCCTACTAGATCTTGATAAAAGTATACATTCTTAGATTTTATTGGATAATAATTTGTGAGTGTCTGTTTTGCGTGACTGCTATAGATATGTTTGCTACTATGCTAATCAAATGTGTTTGCTACTATGCTAATCAAATAGGGGACCAACGTCCTTAAGTCATAACTGACAGTAATGAGGAATAATGCCTCATACAAGGGTATAATAAAGTATATCGACACGGTTTTGATCCTTGGGGCTCACAGTAACGAGGGCATTGCTTAGCCAATGAATCATGCCTGTATGCAGCGGGGGCTATAGGTACGTCGCCGCCCCCACAAATACAACAAAACAAAGAAAATGCAATAAATTTGCAATAATTTATTGCATTTTGCCCCGACCCCTAAGATAACAACAACAACAATCCTCTATGTAGGCATGCTTTGACCCATTATGCATTGCCCTACAGAGGAATTGGTTATGTTGGGGACTGGAGGCAAATGCAATGAATTATTAAAAATCTATTGCATTTTCTTTGTTTGTTAACTCTTTCTTTCTTCTTATAGAAGAGCCAACCGGCACTGCACAGTACTGTAATACCAGACATACAGGCAAATACAGCACGGTAACATTAGGCATATTTTTAATCTGCAAAGACCCCAAGTTACACTGTCGCTCATACAAAAATAAAAAATGCAATAAATTTTCAATAATTTATTGCATTTAAGCCGGTCCCCAACATAAAAAAAAAAAAAAAAAAATCATCTTGACGGCCATGCATTATGGCTCAAGGCATGGGCACACAGAAATGTTTGTTATGTTGGGGCCCGGGGTAAAATGCAATAAATGATTAAAAATGTATTGCATTTTCCGTTTTTTTTTTAATTTATGGAAACTGCCCCCTACCCTATCCCCCGCTGCGTACAGTCATGGTTCAGTGACAAAGCAATGGCCCCTTTACTGTGAGGCCCCTTGATCAAAACCGTGTCGATGTGCTATATTAGTGCACTTTTGTGGGGCATTAATCCTCATTACTGTCATTTAGGACTTATGGGCGTAGGTCCTCTAGTTACAAATTGTGTAACGTACGGCAATATACTCTATTGCGCAAATATGTCGTCAACAATAAAAACATCAGTTTAGCGTTGAAAAAATGGGGTAAGGTGAAGAAAGTTTTACACGTATTAGAAGCAGCAAAAATGTCTAATTCCTAGTAAACCTCGGACTTTCATAGCAATCATGACAATGGCGACAAAAAAGGTAAGGAAGAAAAGGTATCATTTCTATATCCCTAATTTCATTGTGATAATTATGTTATGTACTGATAAGTGTGCAACACTTATCAGCACTCCCTACTTGCAAAACCTGGGTCCGCCTGTATGAAAGCGCGCGTAAACCCATAAAAGCATGGGACGCAATGCTAGCTCCGTATACAGTCAAGGACCACAAACATAATCTACATCGTAAGTGAAGTTTGTTCAAGGTGGTATTCTCAATCCTTTATATAATTCCAACCTGCATGTTGCAAAATACTCAAGCTTTAGAGGTCTGCAAAGGCAACCACAGTCAGATAATCTTCACCTCGCCATCCATACCAAGGGTGTACCTTTGAGGGGAATTTAACAATCTTTTTCGACGTCGGTGTGTGATAACATCTTTTCCATGATGACGCTTTACTCGACGTCGTTCGCGAGTCGGTTGGTTGTTATGATTGCTGTTATTGCTGTCATAAACTTCGAGGCTCAGTCACAGGGAAACACGTCTAACCAAAGTAAGAATGACAAGTTTCATTTATTTATGTACTAATTTGTTTACTTATTTATTTATTCATTTAATATTTACTTATTCATTTATGTAGGCATTCATTCGTTTATTCATTGCCATGAATGTTACTTTTCTAATTGAACAATATTAGTTAGGTACATATATATTACACACCGCTGGCACCTTAATTCACCTTCCAGAATAAGTAAGGTCCATTTTCTTGATCAAATCGTAAATACGGGCCCACCGAAGGGCTCATTGTCTTGCTTGAATAATGTAGTGATCATTATAAAAACTGATTATTTTATTAATTTGTATATAACGAAGTAGATATAAACTACATTCCAGTTTCCAATGTGAAAGTTTTAATGCTAAAATCAAAGTTTGAAAACACCTCTCTGGTGAATGTGACAGGCTTTTGTGTATCTTCAAACAGCCATAAGGCGAAAGAGGCAAGGAAATTATGTTCAAAGTTGTTTTCCTCAATCATGTACCATACGTTTATTATTATTGGGATAGAACTCGCTCTACAGAATTGGTTGCGGTAAAAAAAACAGTTAATTACAATATACTAAATAATGTAACTAGATATCATTCGGTACAATTACATAACATGTTTGTGTATATACTATACTCAATGTACAGCTAGCATTAAGACGTATTAACCAAATATTTTGCTGCTTTATCATGAATTATGACGTGAGGTATTCGATCATAATGCATGAGGACACTGGATTAGTGAGTGCATCTCACCTTGTTCTTATAAGATAGGTAGGAATTAGAAACAGACCGATGCGACGAACTACATGTATTTGAAAAATAATGTAAATGAAACATGTGGGCCTCGTGACTCACGATACCTAACAACACGTTTAGAGAAATACTATCATTGCAGTTTATGAGATATACAAAAATTAGTCAGTGTGCTTCTCTATGCAATTAATTGCATCAAGAGGAGGAATAAACAGATGCAACCCTTTCCATTTCATAATTAAACGCCACCATGAAGAAAGTGCTTGAAATGTAGAAAGGTAAGATCCTTTTAATATACAACCAGAATTGTAAACTATTGCTGCCTTTTGTAGGCATATTGTCTTACAGAACTGTGGAGAAAATATCTATTGTAACATATACAGTGCGTCCCAGAAATAACGAAACCGATAATTATAGATCTTTCATCATAAATTAATCACAATCATCATAAATAAATGACACTTATTTTTAAAAGCTTAGATCCTCCTCTTTCATTTGATGCAACTCATAATGATGCATATTTCACGCATGATTGATTGAAGAAAAAAAATGAAGAGAGGAAAGCCAAAAAGTCATTTGATGGGCGGTATCTGAATTTCAAAGGGAAATCACATTTCTAGAAAGTTCATTTCCCGCCCTTTCATATGACACCTCAATCAAAAAAGATGAGCCAGGAATAACAAAGTTCTGTTTGTTTAAATTTTGAATTAAAATTGATTAAACGAATTCGTTTTCACTGGCTGCCTGTCGCAGCAACAAATAGAGTTGACAAAAGGCCTTACTCCGTTTTGTTGACGATCAGCTATTCATCAAGTCTTTCGTCTTTTTTGTGCATAGCTTCGTCTTCTCACTCACCAGAGAGCGGTTGATTTTTAGCATTCGAAAATTGTACTTTTGGCTGAAATTTTGAACTATACGGTCTTTAACAGTGATATACAAGTATATAATTACCAAATATGACAGGATTTCACGGAGAAAATAATGGACACATAATTTACGAAACATGCAACATAAAACGATCTGTAAAATCGCATATGGTATGTCCGCCTTGTCCTTCATATTTCCTATCCTTTTATCGACAAAAATAAAATCAAGAAATATATTTCACTAGACGTCCACTGAATTCATAAGTATCTCATCAAGGTTTTAGGAATGTTCGTCCTGGTTGTTGTATGATTTGGAGCACTTATTTTACATGCACCAGAGAGATGTTTTTCAAGCTGTGATTTTAGCATTCAAAATTAACTTGGAAAGCTACAATTTAAAAATTAGGTAGTTCGTGCATAGTATAGTATTAATGACTGCTTTGAGAGAAATAGTTGTTTTTATACAAATTTTAACCTTCCCGAGAGCGTATAAAAACAACTATTTCTCGAATATTAAAGCAGTCATTAATTCTTTAAAAAATGGTAAAAATGGTAAAATGTAGCGACCAATTTGTCGCACACATACGGTATCCTCGATCGGTCAAACCATTTTTTAACGTGTCGGCCTATGGGTATTTCACTATGCTTGACCTATTATCCCGCAAACTGGAAGTTTACCGGGCGATTTTACAGGAATAGTTGAAGTTTATGACTGCTCTTTCAACCAATCAGATGGCTGGATTCTTTAAGTTAGGTATATAATTTGTATTATGAGGTCAATAAAACATGCAATAGTGTAGTGACAACTGCATTAGTAAAGCAAGGCAATGCACTCTTCGGTGGCCGTATACCGTGTGAGTCAAAAAAAAAAGTTTACACCTAGAAAATTGCTAATTAGTTTAAATATCATCTTTGAACAGTAAATTGTTATACATCATATGTTTAATTTATAATAATTTATAATTTGTTGTCGACACATTTCACCAATGGGTTACTTACATCATATATCATATTTTTAAATATTTTAATGCGTAAACAAAAACATTTTTAAGGCCCTAAAGCCGTCGGTCCTCCGGATCCATAAGGCCGGCTCACACTATGACGAATACTGAATACGGGAGAGGGGCGCAAGCTACGTTAAGCTATGGTCACAAATCTGAGCAGCGACCGACCGATCAGTAGCCTGCTCGGTCGCTGCTGGAATTTAGGCATCGCCCAGCAATTAGGTCGGTGCCGGGCGGCGACCGCCCAGGCACCGAGCGTATTTTGGGAGGCGAGTGAAAAGTGAGCAGGCGCCGCCCAAATTTTAACTCCGCGCTAAAACTTCAGCGGCGACCGAGCGATGCCCTAAAAACGAGCGGTGCCTGGGCGGCCGCCGCTCGGTGGCCTGGCAGCCGCCGGGCAGAATTGGTTAAAAACTCGCCCCTCGGCCGCCGAGCAGGCTACTTTTGGGTAATGTGGCTGCGAATTGCAGTATTTAATTTCCCGCCAATCATTGTCTGGTGCCTTCAATATATTATTGTCTGACGAATCCGCTAGCGACCGCAGACGGCCGAAATTATCAGTTGCGTTCGTCGGCAAATTTATATCAGGTTGAACATTTTGTGGCGGAAAAATAAAAATAGTTGTTAACGTTCAGATTTCGTTGAAGACCGCAAATCTCATTTTGTTGACGTTTTACATGCCATGCGATTCCGTCTCGATAGTCGTTTTGAGGTCGTCACATTTTCTTTGGTATTCCTTGTCGTTGTCGCTGTCTACGACCATTGACGGCAAAACAATGGCAAGTGACGTCACATTTTGAACCCTGACGACACACGGCGCGGCAAGTAACGAAATTGTAACGACCTTGGTGCGACGATGCATTGCGAATTTTAGCCGGAGGGTGACGGCTGATGACTGTATTGCTCGTGGACTGCGACGTATGCGGTCACTTTTGAAGCAGTGCGCATGCGCATCGACGAGCTAATCGGTTGTAGCAGAATTATCGGAAGCGTTTGCCCTTGTTTTGCCGTCGTTCGCAAACTGTGACGAGTCATGTTCGTAAAAAAGCTTTTGAAGGCACGAAACATCACATTGAAGTCACAAAATGGACCCAATTAACCCAATTCTAGAACCGGAGAGTGGTGGAAGCGTGAATTCTCTTAAATTTACACATTTTCGTGTCTGTAATTTCCCTTAAATCAAAATTGTTGCAGGAAAATTCATGAAATAAACACATTTTAGATATGCTTCGCCAATCTGTTGCAGCATAATTTTCAAGAATAGTCCCATATGCACCGATTTAGGTGGTTGGATCTTTAGCTTTTCGATCGATTTCGCGCTCACTAAGCAGAATAATTCATGAAATGAACACATTTTATTTACGCATCGCTTATCTGTTGCAGCATAATTTTTTAGTATAGTTTCTGCACCAAATTTGGTGTTGAATCTTTAGCTATTCGATCGAGTTTCGCGCTCACTAAGCGAGCGTCGTAGTTGTGTGAAACCGAAAAGGTAACGAACAACAGTCAGCGTGCCTCGTCAACCCTGCTTAAAAAGTGACCGCATACGTCGCAGTCCACTTATGAACGAGCAAATCGAAACGTCCCTTATGGCGGACCGTCTGCGAGTATCTGTGGAATTGCAACGGTGGTCTGCGATGGGTTATGATTTTACAACGAAGGTCAATTCAAAACTTTTAGTGCGATTTTTCACGTTTTGTGACGTCAGTGACCCGCACACACACACAGGCTTTGATGTCGGCCGCTGAGTCACGTCATCGTCGCCGCAACCCAACGTCAGCCACCGTATCTTGCCGCCAGCCAATCCGCTGCCAGCCTCTGACCTCGTTTCTTGTTGCCTTGTCGCTAGACTCCGTACCCTGCCCTAGCCATTTGTCCCTTGCCGTCGTGTTGTCGCTGAAGGATGTTCCCACCCATCTGCGAATCTTGATTTTCCCCTTTTGCCGTCGCTTTACCGCCAAAATGTTGTGATTTTCACATCCGTCGCCTTTCGCGGGGTCTTTGCCGCTTGTGAGCCGGCTTTCATTTATGCTATTTTAGCAGTCAGGTAAAATAACCACCACTACTACTCCAATATAGTTAGGCACGAAGACGGCTCTAACAGGTAATTGGTGTTCACCTAAATTTATCGAGCAAGTCCGAAGTAACATTTGTCAAAAACATTGCCCTGTACCCACGGGACCAACAAGTGTTATTTTACATGCATTTTTTATCTACTTTCTATCTATTTTCAAAGATTTGGTTTAATCTTCAATGAATGTTTTTTTGTTATACCACTATACCACTTATACCA
>BEXV01000775.1:65104-77878 GCA_003118195.1 Hemicentrotus pulcherrimus | reverse complement strand
AGGCGTAAAATGCAATTTTTCAAGACCCTTCTTAGACCCCCAAGCGCCCCCGAACGTAAGCCAAACACACGAGCGTAGCGAGCTCTGAATAATGACGTCACACCCTGGACAAACAGCTCGGTACCGGCCGCTACCTTCCGCTTGGTCTGTCTAGCTGCAGACCAAGCGGAAGCTAGCAGCCTTTTTTTAACAGCCGTGTCCAGGGTCTGACGTCACACGAAGAACTACGAAAAAATACGAAAAAAATACGAAAAAAATACGAATAGGCAGTAAATCTGGATCTCAAAACTAACATTTGTGAAAGTTGATTTCTGCGGGCCCCAAACATATTTTGAAGAGGAAATTTGTTGTATTTGATCAGTAAGGCTTTCTTTCGCAATGATATGAATTTTGCATCAATTCAATACACTTTTGCTTCTTGGTGTGACTCCTTTAAACGACGCCGTTACTGGTCGGAATATAAGTGTAGGAAATTGTCGCAGAGCTGTCGCAAACTCGATTTTATCATGCAGATGCACATAGTTTTTTTTTATTGTAGAAATTCTTGATTATCTTCTTGATTTACGCCGCCAGATAATGAATATTGCAGTTTAGCAGAATATTCTTGTGGCTTCGAGAATTCTTATGAATGTATTCCACTGCACTATGTTTGCGATGGGTATCCTGACTGCGAACAGAACGGCATCGATGAGATATTATGCGGTAATGTCTGATTTTTTTGCAATATTAATTTTGTATAAAAATCCAAATTCCCCGTTACCAATGATAAAAATATAATTATTATAATAATTATAATGCCGGCGATGATGATGATACAAGGCGCTATCCCTAGGTCTATGAACTAATTAAGAAGAGAGGTATATTTACACATGATTTTTAAGAAGTCAAGTTAAGTGCTGTTAGAAAATGCAAGGATTTGAAGCCAGCCTGTTTTCCGGATTTAGGAGTGAAAAAGGAAGGAGCTAATCTAGATCAAAGGGAATTATTATGATGTTCTATGTTCTCTGCTGTTAAAAGAGCGGGGAGATAAATAGACGAAGAGAAATTGTTGTTTGTACAGTTACATGGTATCAAAATATAGTTAATAGTTAGATATCATTAAAATAAACCTTAAATGTTGATAAACAATCTGATATCAAGGTGAAGGTGAAGTCCTGTTTATGATTAGGTTATGATAGTGCTTTCTATGGTTTTTTTTTCTCTCTCTGTCTTCTCTCAATCTCTCTCTCTCTCACACACACACACCACCTCCTTTCTCTCCCTCTCTCTGCCAACCCTTTCTCTCTTTCTCTCTCTTTCTTTCTCTAACTCTCTTCATCAAGATGTGTATTTTATCATCAATAACAGTTTTCACGCTAAACACACGATTGTTTCTCTTTTTAAAGATCCGCTAGATTGTGTGCCGTCTTGCCAATGTTCTGCTTACAGTGTATCTTGTGAAGGTCCTAACATTGTTGATGATACCAACATTAGAAAATCCACAAGAGATCTGTAAGTTGAAGAAAAAAATACACCTTAGAATTTTCGCTATCCCCCTAAATTCTTAATTTCTCAAGCAATGTGAGAGGATCAATAACAATAGCCACACGTCGTGTGTCCGGACAGGTTAATTATCTGGACAGCTGATTTGAAACACCATTTTGAAGAAGTTGACATGTAGTATTTCAACGATCAATTTTGTTGGGCTGTATTATAAAGAACATAATGGCTAGGGCTTTTTAATGAATCTTTTTTTGTTAAATCCAACTGCACAATAAGTGACAGCTGTATTTTACTTAAGCCTCCTTCTTTCTTCTTCTTCTTCTTTGCAGATGTTTCAGTGGGGAATGGATCAACGGAACGAAGATGCCATTATCGATGCCATTTAACGTGACAACATATCCGCTTTTGATAAAATTGTAAGGAATACAAAGCTAGCACTGAGTAAAATAACCATTATAGTATTATACATATATTAATGTGAGAATTCTCTACTTGTACATGACAACGGGTGTTCCAGGATAATGTAGGCCGAAAGCTCGTAATCAAATTGTAAAGTACAGCTACGTCTCACGTTCCTAAACCATTTTCTTCACGCCTATATATATATATATATGTATAAATGTGTATTATCATTTTTAGTCATCGCAAATGATTTACACTACTTATTTCTTAATTAGCAAAAAAGAAGATAGAGACTAGACCAAGTGGAAGTTCTCTTTTTCAATTTTTCGATTTGCGGAAAATGAGTCTTTTTTATAGGCTGATGTGAGTGTTACCGTGAATTAATAAATGCAATTCAAAATCAATTCAATAACCAGGTTATCCTGAGCACATCAGATCTATATGTTTATGAATAACAATGAAAACATATTTAACTTTTGTAACCAAAAATATAGAAGTACAATTCAAAGAATCCACGTATAGCCATTTAATATAGCGCTCTAGCATTTTAGGAATTAAATCCTACCAGGGGGTGTTTCATAAAGAGTGGTGTGTGGTTAATGCCCGGGTTAATGTAGATTCTTTCCAAAGGATATCAGTGCTGCGACAGGGATTTCATCCCCGCACTTAAGAGTCAGGAAACTTATCCACTGGACCACACCACATCTACAATTACGAAGTTTTACGATCAGTGTATTCATGCAGGGCCTTTAATTCTTTATAATTGTTCTTGAACATAATCTTTCAAAAATAAAATAAATTGTGAATATTCATTCAGTGATTTAACATCCGATAACAACAGATATGGCAACAGCAATTCTGTTTTAGTGACAATTTTTGACCCTGCACAACAAAACCACAAAAAAGTTGCCAACCGTTAATTACTCATCACAATTTCATGTCCATAAAATCAGAATGTCCGGTCCCATAAAATATTAATGAAGAGGAAAAGGTGTTAAAAGTATGTTGTCTATTTAAGCACTCTGACTCCCAAGGTCTTGTGAAAGGTGACGAAGGGAGGATTAAACTCTTTAGAAATTTCTAAAAAGGGATACTGATATTGTTCTAAAATTTTGCGCACTAATTGAGAAAATCCTGTTTTTTTATTTCTTCAAGAAATCAATGTTATAGCTTATACTGTTTTACAGTTGTTGAAGAACAAATTAAGACCAGTCCTAAATAAATAAAAACTACTACTACAAATATTTTTTTAAAACGTAGGTCAACAAAAAACGGCCAAAAACAACTTTAAAATGTTTTTGTGCATCAAGGTTTTAAAATTACATACAAAAGAAGCGTACTCTCTCAGGCAAAGGGTAAAAACTAAGATGTGACCATCCCGACCAAATACATCTTATTTGATCTCTAACTGAAAACCACACTATACGAATTTGTTGGTGTTTTATTTGGTGGGGTCACATTATGTTGATCGTTCCCTTTCTGAATTGAATGCATGTTTTAATGTGATGAAGGGTTTTGAAAGCTGTTTACCTCCTTCAATGATAGTCGCTTCAAATCTAAAGAAACTGAATTGATGTTTATTATAAATAAGGAATTTCATATGCTTATCTTTTCATAACTTGCAGAACTATTTCCAATACGGGACTAAGGGAACTCCTTCAAGCGGACTTCGGGACTCTGACAGAACTCATATTTTTGTAAGTTTTATTAATGTTTATATTAAGATGAATATGTCACTGGAAATAATTTATAGGCAAAGGTAAAGTTTAGGATTCGTAAATGAAGAAAATTGTTAATGTAATGCAAATATTCCCGGGGAATTCGAGTATATATAATAATAGTAAGAAGAAGAATGATAATAATAGTAATGAAACTAATAAAGATAATGGTAATATTGATAATAATAAGAATTATGATGTTTACAATAATGATATTAATAAAAAAGATAACTGTCATAATGATGATAATAATGATATTAATAAAAAAATATAACTGTCATAATGATGATAATAATAATATTTATAATACTAATAATATTAATGATTATGATGATAATGATAATAATCATACACATATAACAATAACTAGACTTTAAATTCGTCACTGTGACGAATTAGGTAATCTAACGCTTTGATCGAGACATAACAGATGTGAAAACTCAATAGGAGATTCGGTTTTTAAAGGCGAACTAAACCCAAAGAATAACCCCGCGTTCTTCGTTTTCCGGAATCCCTCAAGCGTGACCGTCCATGGTTTTTTGACCGTCCATTTTTTTGACCGTCTCGGGCCGTGTTGGTGGCCTTTCTTCCGCCCTACCTATCTCCACCATCACAGAAGCTACATACTTCTTACAAATTGCTCTGGATAGTCTGAGAGAAGCTCTTTTGATTGAAACGTAGGAATACGTGCGTCATTGCACGAACATCGTTGTGACACGATTGCATGTCTAGTTATGTTTGAAAACATTTGCTTATTCCAGCAAACGATAACTGTTTAGCATACAAAAGTGTCCCCCCCCCCCCCCCCCCCCCCAAAAAAAAAAAAAAAAAATGAAAGGGACCTTTCATTTATTGCACCTTCTGTCACGTGGGCAATAAAAGTAATGCACAGTTTTGGGAAATTTCGAAAATAAGATGGATAGTAATTCTTTGCAATTTTTTATATATTTGGATGACCCTGTGGATGTACTGTCAGCACCAGAAAGTTTAGCCCCTAAATCACTTCTGCTTTACAAATTGAATAATCAAAAATTTACCGGTGCTCCCGGTAAATTTCAAATATTTAAAAAAGCGCCTAATGCCATTTCATGGTCGCTCCGACCATGACAATCTCATGATATGCAGTTATGAAATATAATTTGCAAACGGGAATAGCAAATCGGTCGATTGTAGTCAAGAAGCATTGTTATAAAACTAAGGTAATATCAGTGTTGAGTGGGGCGCTTTACAACATAAAGAGCTTATTATTTACAATTTCATCACTTTGGACTGGATTTCAACCGCGACAGCGAACATTGAATATTGTAAAATTACATATGCTTCCAATATGTTCATTTGAATCAAATTCATGACCTCATACCAACATTTTGTAATACCTTTAAGTCTCATGGGTCTAATTTCGTATATTTGGCCTATAATGTTATGGGCTTTTGATCTAATGGGCCCTCGGTTTCATAAACTTCCATAATCATTGCCGCTTGGTCTCATGAAACTCTAATCTTGTGGACATTTATAATCGGGCATTCAGTCCGTATTAACTATTCGACCAAAATAACAAATAAACGCGGACAAAAACTCAAACATAAGAAGCGAACATTTGTTCATAAGGATTTTTTTTCTTCAAATTTTAAATCATTTCTCGTAATGAATCATTTCTTACTAAACAATCTAGATGGACTTATAAATTATGACACAAAAGGTTTTGCACAATACCGTATAAACAAAAGTTAAATTACCTCCGAAAGACGTGAAAACGATGTCGTATAATGCTGTCAGTAATCTTGTAATCTTTTTTTCCCACAGAGATCTTACAGAAAACCAAATCTCCAACATTGATATTGGTGCTTTCAAAGGACTTCATACTCTGAATGAAATGTAAATATATCTCATGTTAATGCGACACTTAAAAGAGATAAATATTTTGTAGAACCATCATTGTGCAGATTTATACGACAAGAAGATCTTTCCAAAATCTTTTATTGTTTAAAGAAGATATCGAAAGCACCCTATCTTGCTGTAGCTTTTTTTGTTGTTGGAAACTCGAGTACTATAATACCCAAATAACTACCCCTTGGATAATTACCCCTAGGTAGGTGACAGGGGGAAGAAAGTTGTCCTCGGGTAGTCGTCCTGACGGTCCTGGTACCTTAGTCAAACCGACAAGATTGACAACAGCCCGAACGGTAATATTAAATTACTTCTTCAGCAAATAATCGGTCAGTTTGGAAACGGTCTGAAGTCGGTGTGACTAAGGTTTGACTGAGGTATGACATGATAAATGCTAGTTAAGTTTCTGCCGTACGCCGTATACGTCGTATGAAGTACTAGTGTACCCTTCAATGCTTTTATGAAACTAAATAATGAAATATTGTCAGCCACTCTCTTTCATCAATACTCTCAGTTATTTAAATCTTTTTCCATCGATCACATGATTAATTATCAGTTGCTGCACGTATTTTGACCTTTCTCGTCCCTTCACAGAGCCCTTTCAAGCAATGCAATTAGAGAATTAAGGAAGGGAATGTTTGATGATCAATCCAATCTTACCTACTTGTAAGTTGATTTAACATTTGACTCCTCATTCATTCCTACCCCAGCACGAATTTTGTATTCATATTTGTCATAGGAATTTACTGCTATAGAATTAGAATAGTTGGTTTTTTAATTATTCTTTCGACAAGACACCTTGTGGGAAATGTCCACAGCATATCTTTTCAATATTTCACTTGTGATAAAAGAAGACAGAAGATCCATATATTTATTTAAAAAGCGCGACGTTCTACTTCGCTTGAATATATCTTTTATAAAGAATAATCATGATAATTATCGGTCAATAACAAATTAACAAACTGTTTAAAGTTTTATAAGAATTTACTGCTAGAAAATGAAATAATATTGTTGTTTGAATTATTCTTTCGACTGAGGAGAAATACTATACTGCGGAATATAATGAGAATATAATAGTGATAAATAAAATACACGATTGTTATAAGAATATATAAATATCACATATAATCTATCACGGATTAAGGGGGATTTAGGACTTAGTGATTTGAGAAGGTATACATCGAGTGTAATGTAGCTTCTTCCATTTATTGTATTTTTTAAAAAGCACACGTACTTCTGAAGGGATAAAAACTCTTTGGAAGACAAATGTGATTGCGGAAAATTGGTGAAGTATACATTCATTTATGAACAATGAGTGAGAGGATAGTTAGAGAAACAGCGAGAGAAAGGAAACGAGAAACACAAGAGAGAGAAAAAGAGTGACGGGGTAAGGAGGAGATATATATATCTTTTTTTAAAACTATTTTTAAAGTACGCCCTCCAAATTTTGGAATATTGTACAAGCTTTTAGGCCGATATAAGCCATAACGGATATACTATAAGCGCATGGGCAGTTAAAAGTCATTCGTACACAACTCTTTGCTTAAAGATAAAGCTGAGTTCTGGTCATGTGATTGCATTGTGAAAGAAATGGTGTGGAATCTATCAGAAAAGGTTGATCATGTAGTATAAAAGTATTCGTGTGTATTGCAAGGTTCTGGAATCATCAAAATGATATGAAATTTTGCCAAAGTTACAAGCACTGTACACAGAATGATGCACATGGGACTACACGAGCACTTTACGTATTTTATGTCATATTTAGAATATGAAGGCATTTGAAGAGCCATGCTTTTCAAGGAACATGTTTAATCTGATGTTCTTCCACCCTTGCATAATAACAATGATAACGCTCACAAATTATTTTTTACCTCTTCCCAGAACTCAACCATCTCTTTAAACTCGTCGAGACGACTTGTTCATGAAAGTCACGTCATCATTTTCCACTTATTGCCCGGTGGTACATTATGGGTCGGGAATTTAAGCAAGATGTCTAAACGTGTAAACTAGCTGAAGATATTTAGAGGTCGTTTGTACAAATGCCACCTGGGAAGTGGCTGTTTCGCGAAGCCAGGGTCCATTTAGGCCAGGCTCGATTTTCGACTATTTGGTCTTATTAGGTCCATGGTTCTATACTCATTCAGTCAAACACCAGGCTTAGTCTTTGAAAGCGTTTAATAAAGGAACTAAGATCTCAGATCAAATTCCTTTGTTAAACTCGATTTTAACTTCTAAGGTTACGTTTTATCATCCACTCTCCCACACCGGGCTATCACGCTACCAAGCAAGCGCTTTCTATGATAGCCCTTCTTCTGCAGAAGAATATTATCTTGGTTCTTTGTACATCACTTATATTTGCTTGTAAACTTCTTGTCATAAAACAGGTATATGGATGAAAATAGCATCTCTTCACTGCCGTCTGGAGCATTTAGAGGACTTGATAGTATCATAGGCATGTAAGTTAGACTACACCTATAGCCAAGCAATTCCCTTTTTCTGCGATCTAACAGACCTTTTAAAGTCTTCGGAGGGGAGAAGGTCATCGATACCGAAACAAAGTGAACAAGTGGAGAGTAAAGTTCGTTCCTTGGACTTCAGTGTCATGGGCCACCAGTCCCATGAATCTTTGATCTCGTAGGCTATTGGTGCCACGTTCCATCCATCTCATGGGCTTCGGTCTAGTACGAATTTAGTTTTGTGGAAAGGGTTCCATGGATCTTTCATTTATTGCACCTTTTGTCTCGTGGGCCTTTGGTCTCATGGGACTAATTTGGTACATTGGGCCTGTAGTGTTATGGGCTTTTGATCTAATAGGCCTTGGATTTCATGGACGACGAATATAGGCGCTTGGTTTTATGAACCTTTCATCTTATAATCGAGCATTTAGTCAGTATTAAGTATTCGGTCGAAATTACAAATAAACTAGGACAAAAACTAAAACTGAAGAAACGAACAATTGTTATTGTTTTGTTTTTTAAATTATAAATTCTTGATCATTTCTCGTAATGATTTTGTCATTTCTTACGGAATAATCTACATGGACTTAACATATTCTGACACGAAAAGTTTTGCACAATACCGTGTTACAAACAAATATTGAATTACCCTCTAAAAAATGTGAGATCAATGTCGCATAATGCTGTCAATAGTCTTCTTTTCTTTTTTGTTTCTTTTTCACAGATCTCTTACAAACAACCGAATCTCCAACATTGATATTGATGCTTTCAAAGGACTTCATACTCTGAAGTATATGTAAGTACGTCACACGTTGATTCGACACGTAAAAAGAAATTAATAATTTGTTGAACCATGCAGTAGTTATGGACAAGAAAATCTTCTCAAAATCCTTGAAATATATCGTTTTAAGAAGATATCGAAACGACACAATTCCGATGTAGCGAATAGATGTTTTTGGAAACGCTGGTACTCGGTCAGTTAAAGCAAGGTATCATTCGACAGAACCCAAGGACAACCACCACTGGACCATTATACCCAGATAACTACGTAATCCCATACAACAGACCGAACGAAAATATAACAATAATCGATTGGTTTGGAGTCGGTCTTTGGCGTTGGGACTGAGGTATGACATGATAAATAAAGGTTACATTCCCGCCGTACGCCTAATGACGTATTGGTGTATTTTTCAATGCCTTTATGAAACTAAATATTGAAATATTGTCAGCCATTCTCTTTCATCAATAATCTCAGGTATTTCAATCATTTTACATCTATCAAATACTTAATTATCAGTTGCTGCATGTGTTCTGACCTTTCTCGTCCCTTCACAGTGACCTGTCAAATAATGCAATCAGAGTTTTGAGGAAGGGAATGTTTGATGATCAATCCAATCTTATCTCCTTGTAAGTTGATTCAACATTTTACTCCTCATTTATTCCTACCCCAGCACGAATTGTGTTTTTTTTTTAAAGAAAGGAATTCGCTGCAAGAATATACAACAAATGTTAATTAAATTGTTTTTCCGACAGGGCACATTCTAGGCAATGTCCGCACTAGATCTTTACAATATTTAACTTTTGATAAATGAAGACAGAAGAATTAGCAATGCGTGAGATATCAATAATCTAGAAAGAATGTTGACTACAGAGAATTCGATAGAATGTAGCATTCCAAGTGATGATGACGAATTGACGATGATGGCGATGTTGATGGTGATGATGATGATAATAATCATGGAAATACTTAAAGGTAATACAAAGTTTTGGGAAATTTTGAAAATTGTGTAGGTAGTGAATCTTTACAATTTTGATATATTTGGATGCCCCTGTGGATGTATTATAAACACTAAACAAATAAACCCCTAAAACACTTCTGTTTTCGAGAAAAAATGAATATAAAAATTTATCGGTACTCCCGATAAATTTTGATAAAATTTCAAATAGCGCCTACGGCCGTACCGCAATGGTAGCTGCGACCATGAAAATCTCAGAATATGTAGTTGTGATATATAGTTTCCAAACAGAAATAGCTAATCGGCCGATTCTAGTCAAGAAACGTTGTTTCATAGCTAAATTGATATCTTGACCTTGAGAGGGAGCTTTACAACATAAAGAGTTTATTATTTATAATTTCATAGCTTTAGACTCGATTTCAACCGGGAAAACGATCAATGAATATTGTAGGAATGCATATACTTCCAATATGTTAATTTGAACCAAATTCATGACCCCATACCAAAACTTTGTAATACCTTTAATAAAAACACCCAATGGCCCAAAATTTGAGTGTAAGCAAAAAGTGAGATAGTAACATGATTTGAATCAGACTGTTTTTGCCCCTTTTCTCTTTCAGGACTTTCTCTTACAACCCGCTGGAAATCATCGAACCGGGGACTTTCCTGAATCTGAGTCAGCTAGAATATCTGTAAGTTTGTGAGCCTGGCACTGCTAGTTCGAAATAATATAATAACCAGATATAATATATATACAGATGTTGACCAGTTGAATACGTAATATTATACAAACATTGACTGCATTGATGGGCACGTTTAAAACTATTGCCCAATGTGATCTCGAACATGTACCTTAACCCAATACGTATTAAAGGCGCATTGTGCAGTCTCGACATCAACGAGGTTTTACCCTCCCGAAAATAAGCAGTCAATACTTGTTTTATATACCACATCCCCTTGTCGATACTCGTTAATAGATATTTTGATAAAATATGCCTGTAAAAATGTATTTATTAGTAGAGTCTAGGTTAACTTACTCGTCTGATAACATAATCCTTTAAATATAGAGCATCTAAAAGACAAGCAGAGGTGTTAAACGTTAAGACTTTGCCAACTGCATATCAATTGCAACATTGGTAGGTGCTATAGAACTTGTACACCTAATGTCCTACAATATAAACAATTTGCTTGTAGCCAGTTGTGAAGAACATTCATCAATTTGATGATGATGTTTATGATTGCTTCTTGTAGCGCCTTATTGTGTAGCATCTGTAGCGTCAATGTTGGGCGCTTAATAGCGCTCGCTGTAAAATGTCTCCCAAAATTATAATGTCGTTCATTATTATTTGTTGTGCTCTCTCTCTCCATAGAAACACATTGTTTGTCAAATTGGCAAGTCTCAAACCAGATACCTTCAAAGGGATTACCTCCCTCAAATTATTGTAAGTTACGACTTCTTCATCAATTAAATTGACATGTATAGCTGCATCTGACTTAATCTAGATTATTCATGCCACTAACCCTCTCNCAATGGTAGCTGCGACCATGAAAATCTCAGAATATGTAGTTGTGATATATAGTTTCCAAACAGAAATAGCTAATCGGCCGATTCTAGTCAAGAAACGTTGTTTCATAGCTAAATTGATATCTTGACCTTGAGAGGGAGCTTTACAACATAAAGAGTTTATTATTTATAATTTCATAGCTTTAGACTCGATTTCAACCGGGAAAACGATCAATGAATATTGTAGGAATGCATATACTTCCAATATGTTAATTTGAACCAAATTCATGACCCCATACCAAAACTTTGTAATACCTTTAATAAAAACACCCAATGGCCCAAAATTTGAGTGTAAGCAAAAAGTGAGATAGTAACATGATTTGAATCAGACTGTTTTTGCCCCTTTTCTCTTTCAGGACTTTCTCTTACAACCCGCTGGAAATCATCGAACCGGGGACTTTCCTGAATCTGAGTCAGCTAGAATATCTGTAAGTTTGTGAGCCTGGCACTGCTAGTTCGAAATAATATAATAACCAGATATAATATATATACAGATGTTGACCAGTTGAATACGTAATATTATACAAACATTGACTGCATTGATGGGCACGTTTAAAACTATTGCCCAATGTGATCTCGAACATGTACCTTAACCCAATACGTATTAAAGGCGCATTGTGCAGTCTCGACATCAACGAGGTTTTACCCTCCCGAAAATAAGCAGTCAATACTTGTTTTATATACCACATCCCCTTGTCGATACTCGTTAATAGATATTTTGATAAAATATGCCTGTAAAAATGTATTTATTAGTAGAGTCTAGGTTAACTTACTCGTCTGATAACATAATCCTTTAAATATAGAGCATCTAAAAGACAAGCAGAGGTGTTAAACGTTAAGACTTTGCCAACTGCATATCAATTGCAACATTGGTAGGTGCTATAGAACTTGTACACCTAATGTCCTACAATATAAACAATTTGCTTGTAGCCAGTTGTGAAGAACATTCATCAATTTGATGATGATGTTTATGATTGCTTCTTGTAGCGCCTTATTGTGTAGCATCTGTAGCGTCAATGTTGGGCGCTTAATAGCGCTCGCTGTAAAATGTCTCCCAAAATTATAATGTCGTTCATTATTATTTGTTGTGCTCTCTCTCTCCATAGAAACACATTGTTTGTCAAATTGGCAAGTCTCAAACCAGATACCTTCAAAGGGATTACCTCCCTCAAATTATTGTAAGTTACGACTTCTTCATCAATTAAATTGACATGTATAGCTGCATCTGACTTAATCTAGATTATTCATGCCACTAACCCTCTCTATTACACAATTTTCTTGAGGAAAAAATGTCTTAGAATTTGTCTAGTTTAAGAGGGTTGCTTTGGTTTTAGCCGTGCTCTATACAAGTTCAGCACTTCGTCTTAGCTTAGGCGACAGATAAGACAATATTCTTAGATGTAATGACGATAATTTGGAAAGTCAAATTGGTTAAGTCGAGCGATTTAACTGCAGCTCATTTTGCCTATGCAATTGGTTTGTTAGAAATAACAATCGCATTGGACGAACAATATACACGAACGTATGAT
>BEXV01000775.1:0-11275 GCA_003118195.1 Hemicentrotus pulcherrimus | reverse complement strand
AATTGTCCTAATTAAATACATCTCTTCCTGCAGGTACACAACCTTACTGGATGACTGCTTACACTGTTACTTCAGTAAGAGATATCAGCTTCTGATGCCTAGCATACAGATGGCTGTATCAGAGCTTGCTACCAAACATGCCAGGGATCACTGCTCTCTTGTAAGTCATTAGACACATTTTGACATTAAGAGATTAATCCATATTTGCCACTCTCCACCCAGGTGGAAATAATGTGCTACAATGCTCAGCTATGACCGGGGTAATAAATGTTGGAGCGCCAGGACCGCCGCAGGGTGACAGAATGAGCACTGTACAGTACAAGAAACCATCATTGTCATCATTACTATGACATGGCTAATCGCTTGTGATTCCTTAAAATTCCTAATAACAAATATACAGGATCATCTTATAAGCTGATCACACCAAATTCTAATTTCAACAATAATTTTTGTTTTTTTTAAATTTCATTAATTAGTGTTAATATTTAGAATCATCACCATGGAATTCACAAATTGGCAACAAAGTGATATCCACGTATATATGTGATATAGGAAGCATACAAAAGATGCAAATGCAAATTGTTTTTTTTAATTGAAAAAATATGTCTTTTATGAAATGTGCAGGCGGTTTGTCCATTGTTTTTTGTGACAAATCTGTCTAATGATTAACTGTTAACCTTTGACCTTTATCAGGTGCGGAGTGGGTGCGCCTTCATGGTACATGTCTGTGAGGATGAGTACCAACTCTTCTTTCATTTCTTCTCAAAGTCATCGGAAAAACTGGAGTAAGTATTCATACAGTTTCTCACCTTCTCTACTTTATCTGTCTAATTAATAATAGCATGCATTACAGAGAATGTCACAAACTTATCATATCATCTGCGCAGCGCCAGAAGGATGTTACTCTCTGTTGAAGTATAAGAGTTAACACCCTTCTGGCTCCAAACAGACGATTTGCAAGTAACTCATTTAAAGATAATATAGTATATATAATTATGTGGTAACAATTTTCATGTTCATCTTCACTCTTATCTATTGACAAGATGCTAAAAGCCTAACGAAAGGTAAAGAGCAGTTTTGGGAACGCCCCAATTTTAAAAAATGAAATGGAAGCTCTTATTACCAATCATGTGAAAGGGTATGTTTTGACTAATACATGATGATAATAATTTTGCCGGGAAACCGCCTACTTATTAATATATTTGGTAAATTAGTTTATCTTATTGGTGTGTGAGAGCTAAACGCACGTGTCGCGCACGTGTGCTTAGTTCCATATACATCTTTTTGTGTACAGTGCTTGTAACTTTACGAAGACTGGGCCAAATTTCTTATCATTTTGATGATTCCAGAACCTTGCAGTAGACGCCAATACTTATATGCTAGATGATCAACCTTTTCTGATCGATTCCACAATGTTTCTTTCACAATGCAATGGCATGACCATAACTGGTCTTTATCTTTAACATGAATGAAATTTTCTTGTCACCAGGTATTAAAAAAATAGTCACTTTGGAACCTAAAAAGATTTGTGTAAACACATACATGAACCTCTGTACAGTACTTTTGAAATAAATGTTTTTTATAGGGAGTGTAGACTTCAATAATGTATTGAAATATGTGATATAGAATCAGATACGGTAAGCAGGATGATGGTCTGAAAAGTGCAAATATCAGTACACTAACTGATTTTTGTTTGTCCTAGTGCAATGTTGGAGCAGCTTTGTATGAGTCTGTACGATGTCCTTCGTCCTCTCATCATCCATGTCAACCACCTTGAAACCCTGGCCGAACTCTGTAGTATCCTCAAAATAGAGATGCTTCAAGATCATGTTCAAGCTAATTGTAAGTGTAGCAAAAGTCTTTCTCATGCACCATTGCCAAAGTGTATCTCCCACAATCATGGTCAAAGTAATAAAATGTTACACTTCAGTAATAATTATTATGAATTTGTAATGAGCTTTTACTATCTTTACTCATCTCTCCTAATTATAAAAGAATCTCCACAACTTGTATCTTTTAAATATAAAGTAAACTTGAATAATCCACATTTAAAGGCATCGTAAAGAAATGTCCATGAACAAATTATGATAAGAAGCATGTTAGCTTGAAGCCATCCTGATAACCTGATATCGTTTTCATAAAATGAATAAACTAGGTGCATTTGCTGGTATAGAAGTAGGTAATCTTTCATGATATATTTTTTCCAGTAGTAAATGTTTTGTTCATTACTAATGAAGTGTGGCTAGTAAATTAAATACAAAATAACTAATTTTCTAGTTCATCAATCGAATGAGCTAGGTGCCTTGTTTGTGGAAATATTTCTCTAATGTTTTTTTTAATTTCTTTTCAAGCACTCAATTACTGAAATAAAGCTACATGTAATTCAGTTTGTTTTGTTTTTCATCCAATGAAGGATGTAAGAGCCCTTGTTGTCGCAATCTTTAATGATATTATTTTACTTTCTTTTCTTGAAATACATATTGAAAGTAAGCAGACGGACATCAAGCAAGTGAACTAGGTGCCTCTGGCTTATTAAAAAAAACATTAAAACCCCACTGCACTAATTTGGCCAGGAGAGATTAGACCTCCCTGCATGGTCACTGACAGGTAGTTATCTCATCAAATACGTTCTCAATTAACATAAGAAAAAGGGGATCATGGGGAACCAATGGTCACCGATTAGGTATTGTTTGCTATATAGATGGTGCAGTGGGGCTGTAATGAATTTGTTTTCCTTCTATTTGAGCAGTCCCTGCTGAAGTAAAGCTACATGTACATGATGCAATGAATGTAATATTGTTTTCCATCCAGCAAATGAACTGGGTGCCTTTGCTGCCGTTGCCAATCAAATGCTAGAGGATGTCCAGGAGCGGTTGGTATACAGGTCAAGTGTTTACATCAAATCTGATATCCTTAACTATAACCCAGCATCAGGAGACCTAGCCTACCCGGAGAAACTAGAAATGATGGAGGTAAGATAATTGTGGTTAATGTTGTTGTTGATGTTGTTGTTGATCATCTAGTTGTAGTCATTGGTCATGTAGTTGTCCATGTTGATAACATTGTAGTTTTTGTTGATAACTTTGTGGTCTAACCACCTCCAGACCACTCCACATAAACTTTCAAAACCTCAGCCTGAGGGAATCCCTCGAATCCGGCTCTGGCGAGTCTTGGCCTTCCTAGCTAAGCCTCAATCACCTAAGAACTGGCTACGGATGATGCAGACTCCTAATGCAAAGATGGGGTCTAGGAGACGAACACACAGCATGTGAATGCAGCCAGGAACAGACAATGGAACACCTGCTAGTCTGCCCACTCCTTCCAGAGCCATGCACCCAAGATGACCTGGAAGCAGTGAACTGCCGTGTCAGATCCTGTGTGGAGCACTGGACGGGACTTGTGTAGTGACTTGATAAGAAGGAGAAGAAGTGTTTTATTGTCACAACAAACTTTATTTGTACCAATGAAATAATTTTGTTTGTCCAAGAATATTAGATACACTGCAACCTTTGGGTGGTTGAAAATGACCACGACAACTTAAAGGGTTTGTATGAACCCAGTAAAAGGAAGGTATAATTATATTTGTGAGGTGCATTGATCAATAGTAAAATAATGTGAAAAGCCATATACATGTAATTGCTAGTATCAGTTGCTAGTTGCAGTATTATTGTGATATTCTTATTATCATCACCAATATTATTCTGAACGCAGAGCATAGCAGAGAGCTTGCGAGAGCAAAGGCTGAATGATTCACGGCGGAGCTCTGGTGATTCGATTGGATCAGCGACGAGTCATGAGGTAGCGGCTCTTAACCAATCAGGATCAGCATTGATGAGCGGTCAGACCACGCCCCCTGAGGGTATGAGGTCAACGTTCATTGCACCTATAGGTAAGCACAGTCTTCAGTTAGACTACTTTTACTTCAGGCTTACTTCAATCTAATGAATAGTGTTAGGACTCGGATATAATTAATTGAAGTTTGGTCTTGGGTATGGAAATTAAGGTTAGTTATTATATTGGTACAAGTACTGTAAGATGTTTGGTAAGTGGTAGGAATAATCATGAAATGATTGTGGCTGGATCGTATTGTTGTACAGATGGGTCTCTTTACATTACAGCAAGCAGAGAATATGCCAAAGGAGGATTTTGAAAAAGACTGAGAATTAAAAAATTGAACTCTATTATCAAAGGTTAAACATAAGCTACTGAGCATACCTTTAATAAAGATATAGAGGCAGATAAAAGCAGGAATCAGAGTGCACATTCTACATGTAATTTAGGTTGTTTCCTACTATGTCAAGAGGGAACATAAATAAATCTACACATATACCATGACCATAAAGGTATTAGGTGATTATAGATTATTTGATGTGTTATCTTCATAGTATTTTGGCAGTTTTGTGCCAAAGGTCTCATGTTTATAAGTGCATCTATATACTGCATTTTTTTCAATCACTTAAAGCCACACTGTACTACCTGTAGCTACTTGCTCCCTCTATATTGAAAACAATGCCTAATTGGTGACCTTTGGTCCCTCATGATCATCTTTTTCTTATGTTAATTGAGAACTGAGTTTATGAGATAACCACCTGTCCAGTGACATTGCAGGGTGGCCTAATCATTCCATAAACTTGTACAGATGAGCTTTAAAACCCTTAGCATTGTTTGTCCATCACCCTAGGTTCTGGTGCAGGCACTGCTACCATTCATGTCAATGCTTCCCTCTCTCCTGCTGATCTACATGGTATGTGGTATCCTACAGTCAGACGTACATTGGTGTGCCTATCCAAGCTCTACAGGTGTATAGACGTAAGTCCTTTAAACCTCATTCTGCTGTTCATCTTCAAAGGGCTTAGCAGCCTATCAGGACAGATCTGTTCGTAGATAAGTAGTTGTGTCTGCAGGCACTCCGGACACCTGCATGAGTGTCGTAGTCGAGTTGTTTAAGCACTTGACTTGAATTCAAAGGTCATGGTTCAATCCCCGACACAGCACTAATGTCCTTTGGCAAGTCATTAATTTACATTTGCCACTCAATACCCAAGAGAGAAATGAGGACCCGGTAGGATGACCAAAGCATTTATGTTAGTAATTACCTATGCCCTCACGGTGACCATCTGGTAGAAATACTCCCCAGGGAGTGGAGATGGTGCACATTGTACATGAATGAATCTGATGACCGGTGTAATATCTGTAAAGCGCTTAGAGGCGCAGTGTTCCGTATGAAGTGCTATATAAATCCTGATTATTATTATTACACCGTACTCCTTGTGAGAAGTGTAGTGTGTAAAAATGTGCATAGTGTTTTCCCCTGAACCTGAGGCTGCCTCAATAACAGAGGGGAGGGGCACGTAACGCGATAACAATGATTTTTGCAACTTTTTCCTGCTCAGCGCGGGACTTAAACCCATGCGAATGAAGGAAGTCATGAGAGTCAGAAGGCAATTCAATGGCACCTCTTTTTTTGTTTCAATAGTGTCAAGGAATGGTCAATGCAAATGTTGGAAAAAGTTGAGAAATGAGAATTTGTGAACATTGGAAATCTTAAAGCCACACTGTACTACTTGTAGAGCTACTTGCTCCCTCTATATAGGAAAAAATGCCTAATCGTTGACCATTAGTCCCTCCATGCTCCTCTTTTTTTAATGTTAATTGAGAGCTGAGTTGATGAGATAACCACCTGTACAGTGACCTAGCAGGGTGGTCTANGAACATTGGAAATCTTAAAAATTACCAATCGCCAAAGAAGTTTTGTTCAGAATGTTAAAGCCTATATTAAAGCAGATAGAGCCAGTTTAGATACACTGTCAATTAACTTAAAAGAACAATCTTGAGTTCTGGTATTTAAGTTTTGTATGTTTTAACCATGTATGATTGCAAGCCAAATTTAAAGAACCATCAAAAAATTTTAGGAAATCCCACAAAGAGAGGAAAAAATGCATTACACTCTTGTGTTTGTATGGGATTACATGTTTCTAGTGGATTTAGTAATTTATTTTGATTTTTTTTCCTTCTCCTTCTCATAACTCATTTGACAAACAGGTGCTTTTTTACAGTCTCAAGCAGTCAGTTATAAATCATTTGTTTCTGTGACATTTCATTTTTCATCATTAGGCCTACATGTACTTCCAGCAGAGCTAACCTTTAAATGATTTTTGTTTTTATTTCTTTACAGAAATCCATCTTTCAAGGTTTATCACAAGAGATTCTGCAGTCCTGTATTCATTCTCTCAATGTGGCTTGTCAAGGGATCACAAAGAGAAAGGTAGAAACTCTTATTTTCATTTGAATTGATTGAAATTCACATTTATGTCCTTTTGACAAAATATGCTATAATATGTTTGACAATAGAATTCAATACCAAAAAAGTGGCAAAGAAGTTGAATAGTAGAAAGGGATAGCTGGTGTTAGGATCGACAGGAACTGTAAGAACATCATTAACTAAATCATTATGTAGAAGTGTCATAGTCGAGTGGTTTAAGCACTTGACTTAAAATTAAAGGTCATGGTTCAATCCCCGACACAGCACTAATGTCCTTTGGCAAGGCATTAATCTACATTTGCCACTCTATACCCATAAGAGAGATATGGGGACCTGGTAGGATGATGGAAGCATTTGTGTTTAGTAATAACCTATGCTCTAACGGTGACCATCTGGTAGAAATACTCCCCAGGGAGTGGAGATGATCCACATTTTGTGTGAATGAATCCCATGATTGAGATAATATCTGTAAAGCACTTATAGATGTTTTCCATATTAAGCGCTCTATAAATCCAGATTATTATTTTTTTATGAATAGATGTATAGCATTTTACAAAAACCTTGTATTTAAGCATACATATACATGTACATGTACATAGGTCCAACAGCTGGAGTCTTTATAAAGGGATTGGAGAATCAAGGATACATGCATTCCCCAAAGGCATTAGTCCAAAATCTGGTTTGAACCCTGGATTTCTTTGTTTCAAGGACTACACATTAACCGCTGAGTGTGTAGTGTACATGTATCTGATGAAAAAACCAAAGTTCTTGAAAGGGGAATAGCATACATTGCAAGCATTTTATAAAGTTGAGGGTTCATTGGATGCAGTTATGATCATGATGATGAAGATCTTATGTCCACTTTTCAGTGGCTATTAGACCATACACTGATGATAAATCCTTCAGAACATGAGCTGATATTGTACTGTACTGTTGTTGGTATCAATGTTGAGTTCCTAAGGCTCGTTCAGATATACTGCGGTAAACTGTCACATTAAAAAAAAAAGATATGTATTTAAGTGAATGGTAACTGCGTGTAGCAAAGGCCCTGCACGTATTCACTGAGCTCTGTGTTATAAAATTCAGAAATGTGAAGCCTAGCACTGTTTTATGTTTTCCAAACAAAAAACACTGCAGTTTGTTGTCACTATGAACATGACAGAAAAAGAAAGAGGACAAAATATACATTTCCTCATTCTAACTCAACAATTGCTGTGGTAGACAAAGGAACATCCCTTCACTACTATTATGTAAAAATGTGTAGAACAGGTGAATATGCATGTGACACCTGTCCTACACATTTTTATATAACAGCAGTGAAGGGATGTTCCTTTGTCTACCACAGCAATTGTTGAGGGTAGAATGAGGAACTATATATTATGTCCTCTTTCTTTGTCCGTCATGTTCATAGGTGTGTCATATCTGAACAAGGCCTTATGCTATGGTCACATTACCCAAAAGTAGCCTGCTCGGCAGCCAAGTGGCAAGTTTTTAACCAATTATGCTGGCGGCTGCCAGGCCACCGAGCGGCAGCTGCCCAGGCACCGCTCGTTTTTAGGGCTTCGCTCGGTTGCCGCTGAAGTTTAGCGCGGAGTTAAAATTTGGGCGGCGCCTGCTCACTTTTCACTTGCCGCCCAAAATACGCTTGGTGCCTGGGCGGTCGCCACCCGGCACCGACCTAATTGCTGGGCGATGCCTAAATTCCAGCAGCGATAGAGCAGGCTACTGATCGGTCGGTCACTGCTCAGAACCATAGCTTTAGGATGGTTTCAGCAAGACTTTTCATGATTGTCTTCCAAGCCCCTTTTCATTACTTGAGTGGTGATCCTTTCTTGCATGTATCACAGACCCAGCTCAATGGGCAGCTCTTCCTGATCAAGCATCTACTCATTCTTAGAGAGCAGATCGCACCATTCCAGGTGGAATTCTCCATCAAAGAGACTGGATTAGATTTCAGTACAATGAAAGGTGAGGCAGTACAATTCTTACATGTCCATGTTTGATGAAACGTTTCTACGTTGAATAGCATATATTGGATCGTGTGCAACGGCTACAAAATTAGGCAGCCCGATTGATATTTCAGGTTTCTAGGGACCATCCATCTCAGCCACTCTTGAGATCATTGCACCGTCTTCCTTTGAAACAAAGAATAACTTTGAAATTATTCTTGTTTGTCTACAAAATACTCAATAATCAAGCTCCACAATATTTAGATATATATTTTACTCCGTATGTGTGGGGTTCCATGATGCCTGTACAACATATAGAGATATGCTTAAAAAACTACTCCTGTTTGACGTGTGAATAGCATGATTTTGCCCCTGTATTTTATCCTATTTGAGAAAAAAAACATGCATACTTATTCAATCTTTATTCACTATGGATCAAACTCTGGGCTGCCACAATATAGTAGGTACAGAGTGTAGGTACACTGGACATGTGTCACAAGTTGACAGTGGAAGTTCCCTTTTGGTTCCACCGGTGACCAAAGAAACAATTTCTTTAATGCCTGCAATTTTTTAACATTTTACTTTATTTTTCAGCTGCTGCATATGGTATGTTAAAAAAACCGAGAGGTCTGTTTGTCCTTAGTAGCAACAATTCCTTCCTGGAGTTCGTCTTTGAGGTAAGTGTTGAGAGCCCCTAGACTAATGACAAGATTCACTTGAGTTTTGTAAATGGTCTGTTCACAGTCAGAAGAGTTGTAACTCATTGACACCGAGTTCATGTCCAACTTACCCTTAACATACATCATGATTAGTGAAGCTACTCATTATTAGGAATGCTCATGTTATTTCTAATCAAGCTTCATGAGATCAGTCTCTCTTAGGTCTGGCGATCATTATGAATAAAATAAGTCCTCTTCATTTCAGTGGAAGAAAATCAAAGAAGTTACATGGAACACACCAAGATCCTCTGCCAGAAGAAGGGAAATATTTCCTACTCAACTGGCAAGGGGCAGGGTCACATATACAATAACATATACAATCAATCCAAAGACAGGAAACAAAATACCCCCAAAACACAAAAACAATCCACAATGAGAATAAGAGCATGAATCGATGAATCCTATCAATTGATGCAACGTTGATTGAAAGAGGAAACTAACAGAGCAGCCTTGATGTTAAACTGTGAGGAGTCATAGTTTTGTTTTGTTTGTATGTTGTGTATTGCTAAAGGTTTTGCTGTAGTTTCCTGCTGAAATATAAGTTGGCCTGAAGGGCCAGTTTCACAAAACACAGTCATAAGTCTAAGTTTCCATGTGCAGAAGGCCATAATTCGCTGACACCAGACTTGGTGGAAATACCATTAATGGGAGTACAAACCTACACACGGCGAACCCGTAGGCCAGTCAAGAATTACCCCCTAATCTCTCGAGGAGCTTGAGAGGAGAGTTTGAAACCAAGGCGATGCGCTAGTTTCCTTTGATAAGGCGTTAATCTTCAATACCAGGTCCTGTGTAGAGGACCTAAAGTCGTCAGCCGTCTGGTTGCTTACTTACAAGCATTTATGCTTTCTTAGCAGTCGGGTAAAATAACCACCACCACCACCATCATGACGATGTAGGGTATATACCAATGTCTATGTGTCTTTAAACTTCTTGATTGTTCTTTCTGCCTTTAGGGTGCACCTCAAGTGACGGAGCACTATGTGGATTCCAAAAAAGATGTAGATCACCAGCTGAAATGTACTTGTGAGGTGTTCATCAAACATGTAATCGACCTCCTAGCTTCAGAGCTCATCGCATTCCAGAAGAAGGTGAATAGATCATACATTTTGTTTAATGTTTGATATGGAGATTATTTTATGATGTAGTATGCCTCAAATCATTTGAGATGATTGGCTAATGCTTTCAGCTTATTTTTAAATAGAATAATGATATCTGTCTTATGGGGCGTTGCAAGAAAGTTACAATTGACTGATATTTGCAATAGATTGCAACTCAACTTTCTTGTAAGTCTCCACTAGTCTCATAAATTTCCTAGGATTTTGCAAGGAATAAAGTTTTAACAATATATAAAACTAAGTTAACTAGATCTAGCTTTTTTACTCCAACTCTCTCTTACTAATGGGGCATTGCAAGAAAGTTGAGTTGCGATCGATTGCAAATTTGCATTTAATCACGCTTGATTTGGGGGATTTGAAATTGATTGCAACTTTCTTGCAACACCCAATTAGTGTCCCAGAGCTGCCAAGTAGTAGGATTTTATCGTATTTAGTATGATTTTTCAGTTACAATATGACACTAGGATTTTTGTCAAGAAAATACGATTTATCAAAAAAATAATTATGTGTCTCCGTGTGTTTATGTCTCTCGTATTGGCATTGTAACGTTACATGATATAGGACTGCGTATGCGTGCAAAATTTGCTGCAGCTAGCTAACTGTACTGTGTATACAGTTGTGAGGCGAGCACCTGGCGCGCAACAGCACTAGCTCTGATTCTGCAGCTGTTAGCGCGCGCACGCGCGCCTCACCAGCAGCTAGCAAGCTAACTCCCTAGGACGTCAGGCAGTGCTATGCACTAGCAATAGCAAGCGCGCGCTAGCCGCCAAGCAGCAGCTGCTCTCGATCACGTACACGGACCCGCCGAGTGAATTTTGTGTGGAATCGGACTTCTAGCTCCGCTATAATTCTATGATCGTCGCATGAAATCCAAATATCTTGACCATGACATCGAAATCGGGATCTGGAATTCGGAAACAAACATTCCTATATCGGAGTATACGTCGAGATGGCCTTTCACTGTAGCCAGTAAGATTAAGAAGGATAATTTTAGTGCTCGATGTACTTCTCCATTTCACATGGTGGTGCAAAAGACATTTCATTGCACAAATTCGCAATCCTTGAGATATTGTGTAGGAAAGTAGACAACGGTTAAAAATACGATTTTTTTTTTCCCTGAAAATAGGACTTTTATGATAAAATCATAGGATTTTTGATCAAGTGAGGTTGGCAGCTCTGGTGTCCTGAAAAGGATAGGAATTTTAATTATTTAATTCATTATCAATT
>BEXV01000774.1:121027-138219 GCA_003118195.1 Hemicentrotus pulcherrimus | reverse complement strand
TTTAGAATATGAAGGAATTTGAAGATCTATGCTTTTCAGGGAACATGTCTTATCTGATGTTCTTCCACAATTGCATAATAAGAATGATAAAGATCACAAATTATTTTTCACCTCTTCCCAGAACTCAGCCTTCTCTTTAAATAGGTGTATTTGGAGGAAAATAAAAAAAATCTAAAAAACCACATGAAGAAAATAATAATATCCATGTATAGTTCAGTAAATTTTGTATTGGTATGTCATGTTGTAAAATCTCAATAATTTCTTTATGATGTACATATTGAAATAGACACGCATATTTGATATAAGGCCACATACCTGTGATATATTTGATAGATATGTATGCCTAGAAATTAATTGAGAAGTGAATGCATTAGGAGAACCAACGGTTTTGGCTACTCTCAACTTTTCACTCTAAGCTGCTTTAAAGTGTAGCAGAATTTTATTGTATAGGAGCTATTACAAGGATGATGTCCATGAAATTCCAGCTTTAACTATGAGATAACTTATGCCTCTGCCATTGAATTCAATCAATCTTTAAAAGGGATCCGGTAACTTTGTCTTATATCCTTTAAAAAATCCTTGATTAAGCTCATGCTGCAATTATAATTATAAACCTTTATTTCAGTCAGGAACCCCATGTCTTTTACAATCCGATCGCCAGTCTGATTATCAAGATATTTTTGATTGAAAATTGAAATCAAATTTTGTGTTTGCCAAACGGTTTTCACAACACTACAGTCTATTGGGGAAAACGAGTACCGGTATGGTAAAACTAGTCAATCAAAGGTTTTTAGAGGCACTTCTTGATCATTTTAAAGCGCAATTTTTAAGGCTTTAATATGTAACGCCATATCGCAGACACTGATAACACGTTGGGCGTGCATCTTAGATTTAACATTGTTAAACTATCTCTTTAAAAGGTAAATTGCTGGTGTTTCATTTAAAATTCCATAGAATTCTGTTTTCAAACAGCTCTCAATGGTTTCTCTTTGTGCATGTAACATACCTCATTGCATTACATGAGGGATTTACCTTCATTATTCTAAATGGTGGAATATGGAGACATAGGGCTTCTGGCTTTGGGCAAATCCAATTTGGAAGGTATTACAGATGAGCAAATGTTTAAGTGGGAGAAAATTATTGGCTTTGATTTGTCAGAACCCAAAGAGTAAAGCAGTACAGTTAACCCTTTATGTGTTGAAAACCTGAATACTACTGACACATACTTTGAAATGCAAAATTACTGAAATACACTTATAACTGTTAAATGTTAACGGAGACCATTTTAGATTTGAACATAAGTAGATAATATTTAAAGCTGTGATCATTTTGCAGTAGTTCCACTTTCCAAAATTGTAGCCGTATATATATCTTTCATTAAAGGTAATACAAAGTTTTGGTATAGGGTCATGAATTCGGTTCAAATGAACATATTGGAAGAATATGAGATTTTGCAATATTCAATGATCATTGTTGTGGTTTGAAATCAAGTCTAAAGTGATGAAATTTTAAATGATAAACTCTTTGTGTGTATAGCTCCCTCTCAAGACTGATATTACTTTAGCTTTAAAACAATGTTTCTTGACTACAATCGACCGATTTGCCATTCCCGTTTGGAATTTAAATATCAGAACTGTATATTCTGAGATTTTCATGGTCGCAGCTACCATGGAATGGCCTTATGTGCATAGGTGCTTTTTGAAATTTATCGGGAGCATCTATCAATTTTTGATTATTCATTTTCTCGAAAGCAGAAGTTTTTTCAGGGGCTAAATTTTTGTGTGCTTATAATCCATCCATAAGGGCCTTCGAAATAAATCAAATTTTTAAAGAATAACTATCCATCCAATTTTCAAAATTTCCCTTAACTTTGCATTACCTTTAAGTTGGACTCGTGTGCCAATGGTGATAAGTCAAAATGTGTTTCTCTGCTCCAATGGAGAACTACTGTTCAGTTAGCCCTAATGGATGGGGAAAAACTACTGTCATCCTTGTAAGCACAGTTCTTAAAAAGCAATATTTTGTTTATTTTTCTGCACATCTACACTGTAGAGAGCCAAATCAGCATACAGTGTTGTTACTCCACACAATATGCACATTTATTTACCTCAAACAGAATTCATTTCAGGAAACACAACTGTAAATTGTGTTAGGCCGTGTTTATGCTTCACTTTTTCTGGCCAGAATCAGGCATCTGTTACGCGTTTAGTTTAAAACACGGTTGCGTTCATGCTCACTTTTGTAGAATCACCGAAAAATGGCGATCACGATCGCTGATCGTAAAATCACAAAAAGATGCATTTACAATTTGTAAACGCGTTTAAATGGGGTCAACGCACTGACCCCTAGTGGGTCTACGTAGCATGCACAATGAAGGTTTGCGAATCCAGCTGGAAGACCAATTAGGGCCACGCAGGGAGAATTGCCCAAAGGAGCCTGAGAAGTAAGCATAAACAGTACACCTTGGAACTGCGATTACGATGAGCGTTTACGATGAGCTTTACAAATCGCTCATTCTGCCTTCAAAAGTGAAGCATAAACACGCCCCGAAGTTTGGTCTGGACACTGTCTGTAGAGCTTACTTATCAGAAACTGGGTGAGGGAGAGTACTCCTTTAAATGATGAGGGAAAAGGATTGATGTACAGTAGTGTGGTACCTGGAGCATAATGGCTTACAATCAATCTTACATGCTAGGTAGTGTGGAAAAACAGACAAGATTCTTCTAGGAGTTCTCTTTCCCTGTAGCTGGATATGAAAGATATATGTTGATGTGTATATTTAGAACGTGTATGTATCATTTTGTTTGAAAACATAATTGTTTTAATTGAATGTTGCCTCAAGATTCTTGATATTTTTTCAGTGCCTGTTATGGCAGAAAAAGCAGAGTTCGTGTTCATGTATAATAATGATAATCTTTTAAAGTCCACTCCAAATTTTATTAAGTTAAACCAAAAATGGAAATTCTTTTTGCCCAATTGATTGTGAGCCTGGCAGCCACTGAGCAGCGCCAGATCGACGTTGCTCTATCCCCTATTGTATCATGCACAGGATCACAGTAAGTGATATCATCTGTTTGGAGTCAGAAGGATGTTAATTCATATGCTCTGCCACAAAGTGAACACCCTTCTAGCTGGCTCTGTACAGAAAATATAGAATCTTGCTCTTTATATACATTGTAAAATCACATGGCACTCTGGTATTATAGCTCATGGTGGACAATGACAATATGTTTCTTCAACCCCAGTCAAACTGGCAAATGGACCAAACCAACCAATTACTTACAGCCTTTTCACACACAAATAATTGTTGTTAAAGCTGATTAGTTTAAAGCGCTTTAAACTAATCAGCTTTACATACGAAATGTTGGTGCAGTCGTTAATCATTTCGTGATTTACTACTGCTCTTAAAATGTGCAGTAGTGCCATTGCGCATTGAAGGTCAGGTCATATCAAACAAACCGCACGCTCCATCCAGTTTAAACACGTATAACTGTTCACACACAAAATGTCAAGCTCTCTAGATACAAACTTCGTATCAGCAGCCTGCTTTGAGGGGTGTATGAATCGCGACTTTGTATCTATCCGAACATCGTACAAAACGATGTTCACGCAGAAAATTTTCTTTAAACTTATCAGCTCTAGATACAGTGAATTTTAGCTGTGTTTGAAAAGGCTATTAGTCTTTCAGGGTAAATTTTTAATAGTTTGATCGATCTGTTGTCATCCTTGGCTACATTTACACTAACACATAAAAATCATTGACTTTTCTCGCATTCTGGCATTGTGCTAGTAGTTGCCTAGCAACACAACAAATAAATTTGATATCTAAGAATCCACCTCTTGAGTGTAGTTTTTTCAAAACACCGATCGAAGTTTTACCAATTTTTGCAGTGTAAATGCAAACCTTGGTAAAAGTATCAAGCCTCTTTGCTTTTGATTATTGTTTAATGCTGGTTGACCCAGAATTGAACTTGAAGACCAGTCACTGTGCCCCAAACTAATATCTGACATGATTTATGTCGCTTGGCTAAATTGATAGGAATATATGGGGCAGGTGACAAGTAAATGCATCGTAAAAGCAAAATGGGAAATAAATTACATATTTGGAGACAGATGGACGTTAGCTCTTATATGGATACACAAGAGTTAATGTCCTTCTGGCTCTCAACAGACAAATTGTCTTTGTACATGTGATGGTGACCCCATGTGACCCCATGACCCCGTGATGACACACAAATTGCCTGTTTGGCTCTAAGAAGTGAGCAAACCCAGGGGCCTAACCTCCTCTTCCCTATCTATTCTACATTTCCACAGTTATGTATTTTTTATACAGATGTTTAAAATGCCGTCAATTATTGATTGATTGCAAAATTATATCTCACTTGGTCCATCCATATTGTCAGTATGATGAAGAGTTATGACTTAAACCAAATTTATTTAGATCAAAACCCTATCAAGTTATTTCAGTCCAATGAATTAGACTCCTCATGGTTCTGCTCCCCCGACTTGTGTGTGATCTTTCAGGTAGTATTATTGTTATCATTCTCATACTCTGCCAAAAGTCATTAGAGGAATCCTCTGGGCCCGACTTTGTCCTTACAATTTCAAGAAATAGTTGGCTTGCAATTATAGTTGACATAGACCCAGATTTAAGTCCAATCCTCTTCATGTAATGACTCTGGAACCCTTTGAGAATAAACTGTCATTTGTTTAGCGATTGATTCTACATTTACTTTTCTAGGTCAAACATTGCTCTTCTGTTGACTAGAACCAAACACAGCCTTTGATGTCTTTTGACTTTGTGCTCTGTTCCAAGTTCTTTTCTCTTCATCATGCAACATCCCTTATATTAGATTGTATTGTAAGATTGGGTTTACTATTTATTCCAAGATAGGTTGTCAGTGCTCTAAACAGTTAAAGATCTAAACAGTTAAAGATCTAGAAGGGCAATGACCATAGCACTTCATAGCGCTTAGAGACTTCGGTGGTAAGCGCTTTATAAGCACCGTTTTTATTATTTATTATTATTAGTACCACTTTTACATAGAGTTTAACACTTTTCTAGTTTTCTTTACCAGAGATTGGATACTATGGTAACAACCTATCTACACTGCCCATACCCAAAGTTATGAAGGTTTGTTTCTTTATTTTGTGGTGATGACCGCATGCTAAAATGCGNNNNGAAAGAGTGAAAATGAAATACAGGAAGTTGTTGGTTGGTCATTGGTCATTCACATGTAATTTAAACTTGTTTTCATGAAGAGGATATCCTTTTTAACCTGTTGTATTTGGCCATTAGTATTTTCCAGCAATATCAAATGATTGTTTTTCCATCGGTTAATTCTCATAATAACCCACACAAATGTTTGTGGTTGTAAAAAATATTTAAAAAACGGAACACAAGTCTCTAGTGATGTTTTGATCTGTCTGAAATGATTGTGTTTAGTCTGCAGATGATCTAGTTAAACACATGTCTGTCTCTCGGGATTTTGAAGGAGAGAGAGAGGCTCATTGTATGTTCAAGTTTGTTAATGTCAAAACTAAGCTTCATCACCTAGTTTCGATCCAGACACTTTCAACTCTTTTGACAAAGTGAGAAAAGAAGCAAAATTGAAGAAGTTTGTGGAACATTTGCCTTGAATGTGCTGCAATCAATGTGAAACTAACATCACACACAGAATTACAAATTCCCTGAATTTGGTAATTGATTATTTGTTACAAGCAATTAAAATTTGTATCCATACCAGACACAAGACATACAAAGATTTTTTTTCCATAATAAATGTAATTTGATAATACTTGATTGTAAAATTGAATACAAGTTGAGGAGTCCATCATAAAATAAATGCAGTGTTGGTTAGAACAACATGTAGATTTTAGTATTATGAAATCCACTCAGAAATGAAAAGAAGAATTGAGAGCCAAAATATAAACGATTTTCAGCACATCAACTAAATATAATTTATACCCAATTCAGCCTTGGTTACCCTTATGTTGATTGCAACAAAATAAAAATGAAATCACAAATTAATCGTAAAAGAAAGACAGAGCTGATAGACCATAGGTTTGTGTATAAGAAAAGCCACTTGTGAATGATAAGAGAAGTGGAGGGATAGAAATAAAAATTATTATTAGGAGTGATTTAGGACATCTGTACACAATGTATAACCATTTAATTCAGCCTCGAGTTACCCTAATGTTGATTGGCACCTAATGATGTAATGAGGAATCGGTCATATATTTAGAAATTAGAAATACAGGGTTGGTAGAACCAACATGGAGGTTTTTGTAAGCAAATCAGCTGTGAAACGAGGTAAAATTGTGGGGGCAAAAAATGAACATTATGTTGGCACACCACACATACACACTGTTTTGTAGCCTCATTCTTGGCCGTATAAAGATTCCTCACAGTTGAAAAGTTTAATCTGTTTGCATAACATGAATATGCTAGTCCAATCAAGCAAATGATATGATTACAAGAAATCATTTTAGAATGCCATATTTTGGGGATAGGACAGGATATTAAAAAATGTCAATCAAAAGGTTTTTAAAATTTTATACTCCAATTCGGCCTAGATAACTTTTCAGTTTCAATCTCAGTCATATCGTTGAGTTATGAGTTCAAAAGAGAAAGCAATATTTGTTAGCGCGAGGATGGTGTGGAAGGGAAAGGGGTTGTACCATACTCGTTTCATGATTCTCTCTCTTTGTCCATTTTTTCACAATTTGAGGGAGGGAGGGTCNGGGGGGGGGGGGGGGGGGGGGTGCACTCCCCCATTTCTCCCTCTACAGTGTACCACTGCTTCTGTCTAGGTTCCATATCACTTTCACACCCCCCATATTCTGATCAATACTTTGTCTACCAACACAGAATGCTATTTATGCTCCACTGACACAGAATGACATTTATGCCCGTGTGAAAATAACTGAATTTCCCATACATCACCCTTATTTTAATAAACCTTCCCAGACATACACAAAGTGTTAAAACATGGTGGTGTCGGTACATTTGGCCGTCGTTATCCCAAATTGGCAAATCATTCGTGATATTTCTTGATCTGGGGCTTCTTCCTTTTTTTTCTTTCTGTCCTACTTTCACTGAAGTCTTCCTCCTGGTTTTTGTTGTTGTTTCCAAGCCTTCCATTGTGCTTTCATGTCATGGTATCGTCTTTTTTCTCCATCCAATCACCGATCATCCTCAGCTTGTGCCTCTGAAATTTTGTCCTGCTCGAGACCTGCAGTCACAAAGCAAGTCTCAATGTACTATGACTTTCATATTCACACGGTGGAAAAGCAATTAGATTTTGTATTTAATGATCATTTTGCAGCGGTAACATGACATTCATCGTTTCATGCATGAACATAGTGCAGTGATCCGCCTAGTGCTACATTGCTTTTATCATCGTTTTAAATTGGGAACATGAAACATGAAAAAATGAGTATGCTCTACATGTATGTCATTGCTCTCTATTTTGTGCTTGTAACAGTGGCTGTAGACAGTTAGACACAACAGAGAATGGCAAATGTTTCAATCAAAAGATTATTTGTAATTGGTTACAGGAAATTTTGTGTGTGGTATTTACTGATTCCCCATTTTGTATAAACTGCACATCTGGATCTACAGTGTATAGCCTGTCTGCAGTGATGTCAGTAAAAGTTGTACAAACGCTATGATAATAATAGAATTGATAATTGTATATTTATATTGTACAATTTTTAAACAAATGTACTCAACTGTGCATAGTAACAACAGAAGCAGAATCAGAAGCGGAATGATATTAATGCAGAAATAATGTAGGCTTAATCATACTAACTAAGAAAAATTGATATGTGCTCTGCATTTGTGAGAAGCCCTGGTTCAGCCTGAAGCCACAGTGATAGGGCTTTACAGGAGATTGTAGATAGCAAAGGTCGCACTCTATGTCAGTAGATCACAATACTACCATTGCTTTAATTTATGATGCTCCAAGTCACCTGGTCAACATTATTTGTAAATAACCTTTGACCTTACTTATCCATTGCATATTTGATGATGTGTGGGAGAAAAAAGCAAATGTGCTTCTGGAAAAAATTCTATTTTTGACGACATTAGGCAGTTCTCATATTAGTGGAGAATCTGGAGATATAGTATTCAGACTTTAATTGCTATATATATTTATATATATTGTAAGGGGGGGGGGGTATTTCATTCCTGTAAAGACAGATGTGATAAACCAACTTTTATTGCTGTAGGCATCTTGATTTCATGTAGATCATGTGGAGATGTACATGTGTAGGCTTAATTTATTAAATTTGATAGCTGTATGCCTAATCATTATGATTTTACCCCAATTTTGTTGTCATACTCATGAAGTGATCAGTCGAGAGAAAGACAAAAACAACTCTGTTTCTAATGTCATGTCTTGATTTTAAGTACACAAAGCCTAATACATGTACAAACTCATCTTGGTAGTAATACATGTATAAATCTAACAAAAATGTTAATACAGGGAAAGGATACAGGATTTCTTTCTAAACTACTAGGTTAAATTTGATATCGGACTTAGAGTGAATTCAAGCAGGAGTCCATTACCTCCTTTATTCTTTTATATCCAGGATGATGAAGGATTTAGTTTTATACCTGTAGCATGGAATAATCTTTACAGATACTAGTGTTATGCTGTAACTAATTATGCAGATCTGTGATGTTATCCTTTCCCATTTCTACTATAATTTTAAGTTTCCTAGCTTTCAAGCTTGACATCACATATCCTTTACCTCAAAAGGAAGGATCATCTATTCATGTACCCCAACCACCAAACCTCTTAGCCATCCCTTGCAGAGCTACCAAGTGTCACGCATTAGGCGTGACATCATGCATTTTTAGGGTCTGAAAACGGCTCTATAAAAACGCCATACCTATACGTGTGTTATACCCTCGCACGTGCTCGCGCGCCGAAAAATGAAATCGTCACGCATTGCCGATCTTTTACCTTGGCGTCTCTGCCCTTGCTGCCCAGGCATCTAAAAGCAGTTGGGTGGAAGAGATGCTGTGAAGCCATAACTTTTGTGATATGGAAACTTTCAGGAATCGTAACAATTTAGTTGTGATTTTATCATGTGCAGCATGAAACTTGCTCGAATCGTAACTACTGGCAAAATTTGCGAACATTTCATGCATGTGAAAGTTGTTTTTTACTAGAATATCTTTACAAATTTTAGATACCTCTGCAGCCTACATCTTGTTTTACAGAATTCATTTGAATTACTCCTTGCACACTTTTTAAAGATTTATGATCAGAATGTGGCATATTTAATTTCTCAAATCTCAGTTGTGAAATCTTGTTAGAAATACATGTTCTGATGACTAGCAAATGGCAGATTTTGTCATAGAATATATTATGATTAATGATATGAGATGCCATATCATGCAAAGGCTAATCATTTTAATGGTTTAAATCGCCACCTATATGTATTTGATCGATTTAGATTATCACAGTTTTATTGACAAAGTTTGCACAGCTTTTGCTGATCAGTGACATTTACACAAAGCATGTTTCATTTAAAACACATTAAAAAAAAAACTTTTAAGGAAAATGTTGGGTCAGAGTGGTAGAGCAATATTCTCGTAGCTAGTGTTCTTGTTTTAAAGTCACCTTGATACACTATCCCCATTTTTACCCTTCAATACTCAATTACCAAGCCCCTCGGATAGGACTGAAAGCCATAGGGTCCATCGGTTGCCTACCTCCAAGTACTGTAGCGCTGAACTGTATTACTTTCCTTCTTACCAGGCTAATAAAATAGACCAACAGTAGGATGGAAGCATGGCACATCTTTATTGTTTCAGACAGGTGTACAACTGTACATTATTAAAAGTTTGAATTGGGGATACCTTTTATGTTTCTGCTTAAAGATAGCATCATTTTGACAGAAAGCATTTTGAAATCTGTAACGGTCTTCTGAACTTCCTTTTGCTACAGTTAGGCGGTTAGGTCATGCATGCCATTGAGGAGCCAGAAGAAGCTCTCCCTTTGTTAGTATTATCCTGGCTTTGTCACGCCCGACTTCTTAGCGAATCAATCAGTGGAGGTTTCAAGTCGATTCCTTTATTTACAATAACGTATTGAGACATCTAAAGTCACCCTTTTCAGTTCTATTTTGGGCTTGAAAGGTGTGCTTCAGCATATATCAGTTCGGTGTTCATGAGGGCTTCTGTATATTTTTAAGCAGTTGTGCAGCTTTCCTACATGTATGTCCTTCTGACTGTCTGATAATCTGAGTGGATAGTAACAAAGCTACATGTATATTATGTGGAATTTATATTGCAAAAGGTGTAGGTCAATCAAGATGTTGGCTTTTTTCAATTTGTATAATTAGCTGTGAGAAGTTTCACCATTTTAGGCTGAGGAATAGAGGAAATATAGATATTATTTTCAATTGATAAATACAATTAAACCATTATGGAATAATCCTTGATAAGGAATTATTACGATAAGTGTGAATATACTATTTTATTTAACTTGTCATGGCATTCTGCGTTATTATATAGAAATACAACATGAGGAAAAGAGAAAATCAATAACTCCCAAATGCATGGTTTTGTTCTTCTTCAAATATATTCAAGGCAATTTGTAGCATTTATCTTACAGCATTTATGATTATGTATGCTGTGAAAGCTGATCAAATGTGTTGAAGTACTCCTTCTTCTATACGCAAGTAAAATAGTGAAGCCATTGTCAGATATACAACACTGCCCTCTGGTGACAGTGTATGCTTTATGTAAACAAAGCTGAGTCAAGTGAAAGGGAGGGTCTGCCAAGAAGAGAGTATCGCCAGAGATCACTATTCTCTACAACATATTTATGAATAATCTCAGGATTTCAAGTGTGTACTGATTATGACTTTTCTTTGAAAAGTAAAGAATCAGATAAATATTTTCTTCACATCGCTTGGAAAACTATTTAGGACGTCGGCCTGTGTAAGATGCTCTTGTTCTCTCTTTGATGGAAGGGTTTTGGCTTTGACCTTTGACATCTTGTTTCCAAATGATTTGAGACACTGGTTCTCATTGTTCAGTCCTTATTAGTGTCTTCCTCAACTTCCATCTGTCATTCTGTTTTAGAGACTGGTAAACATCTTTACCATTCTGTCGAAACTCGAAAAGCTTGTATGTTCTAGAAGTTGTTTAGTTAAACATTCACATTGCTATGGACTATTTATAGGAGACGACTCTTTTGATGCAGTCCGCAAACATCATCCCACCATCCCAGCCCCCTCATACCGCTCAATCTGTTTCGAGTCTTCGCTAAGCTGCTTTTATCTGGCAGACAAGCGAGGGCGGGCGTCTGGATTGAGTTTCAGGGGTGTGACCCTTCTGTAGCATCCCTGATCTCTGGGGCTCTTGTCAAGAGTTTGGCCCAAGCTCATTGATCATGGGCGGGCGGGAAGACTAGTGCAGGTCTAGACCTGATCGGCTAACATGAATGATCCCTCCTGATGTCCTTCTCTTGTTGCTGTACTTTCTTTATCTTCTGTCACTCATTATTTCGGACTTATTTCCCCTTACTTTCTACTCACCCATCCTTTTTTTTTATAGTGAGAATCATTAATAATAATGATGTTCATTATTTTTGAAGAACAGGTAATGTATCAAAAAATGTCCCCAGGCATGTACTCATCACATTATATCCAGGCTTTTCATGCTGGCAGTTTTTTCCAGCACACACACTGCCCCTACTTTTAAAAGTCAAATAACATACAGTTTCTGGTAATGAAATATACAGAGCAAAAATGATGAATATAACAATATATACATGAACATTGTGTACCAAAAAATAAAAAAATCTGTTGTGGCCTTTTTCCAATATATATAGATTTTGTTGGGATTTTAAATAAAATAATTGTTAGTTTGAAACCTAGTGACATTCATTACATGTGTGTACTGAGCAAAGCCACACTATTTACACACCTCAATGTACATCATACCTGTTCCTATAAACAATACAGTCTTCTTGTATTTATTAGAATACCAAGTAAAGATTTCTTATATGCATAGTAGTAACCTTTTAGAAACCTTATATATTATTTGGCCTCGATTTTTGGCTGTTCAAGGTATCAGTTAGTAATAATGAAGAGGATGGGAATGAACATGTCGATCCCAAGACCATAACTTGATTCTTTATGATGAGCCAATGACATTTATTCATAAAGGTCACAGGTATCACTATCATAATCATTTGATATTTCATTGACTTCATGATATTGAAGTCTCCAAGAGTGCTGTAAAACATATGAATATATTGTAAACAAGTCGCTTGATAAATGTAGGAAGGGTATTTTGAAGGATTACATATTGGCATGCAATCCTTTGAATGGCTGTATTCAGTTTTCAAATGGCTATACAATTTGCAATGGTGTATATTCTGTATGAGCAGACTTTTCATGTTTTGGTGTTCTATCTGGTTTTTACTATTTTTATGTGAGAGGATTCAAAGTGAGTAAAATGAGTAATGATGGCTGAGGTGTTAGCGGTAATGCTTGTGATAGTTATAATGATGATGATGGTGAGGATAATGATGACGACGGTGATGACAATGATGACGACGGTGATGACGTCGATATAACTGATGATAAAGATGATGATGGCAAGGGTGATGAGGATAAAGACGATGACAATGATGATAATAATGATGGTAACGTTAGTGGTTCTAAAGGAGAAGATCAACGGAGTATAATGTAGACTGCCCGTGTTTCACCTTTAAGAAAAGGCAAGCGGAATAGAAAAACACCTTCATAACATGATGCAGGACTCCTGCAAGAAATGAAAATGCAATGAAAGACATGGCTTTATCCAATCAGGGCATTGCTTTGCTCTGTATCAACCCAACTAGCTGTTGCAGACCTCTCACCAATATGGTTTTTGTTTCTTATTTTTATTAGGTCACTGGAGCTGTAATTCAGTGTGCAAACATCCAGGCTTCCGAGTCCATCTGATGAAATTATGCGGCTGACTTCATAAGGTTCTTCAAGGTAGGTCAATATGTCTGTAACTGAACCTAGCTATACAAACTGTGAATGTCAAATTATGGAGATATAAAGTGTCCTACAGTATTGACGCATTATAAGTTGTACAATTTCTGCTACAGGTTCTTCAAGTTTTCATCTTACGATTAGAAAACTGCATAACTCAGTCAGCTTAACCTACATGTACATGTAGATTGATTTGCCTATGTCATCATTGTCAAAGGTTAATGAAGTATATTTATTAATGGTTTCCCTTTAAATATATTGATGATGACAGCATACATGATTCATATTTCAGCATGAGTGAACGTGTGCCTACATTATTTTTCATGTCAAAGGAAATGAACAATTCTAAAAATAAGGTACGACACATAGATGATGTGAACATAATTATTGTCTGCTTTGAAGAAGAGATGCGAAATCCAGCTGGCGGCACAGCTACTCACTCTAGTTGCAGGTACTTCACTCCTGCCTAAGCGAAAGTAATTATACGATCTCTACAAGGACTCTCTTTAAGATGCACATAGCGCAGAAGTCAAGTGGTATTCATGCTTGCTCTTGAGTTAGTAACTCAGCAAGGGTTGCTGTGTCGTTGAGCTTCCATAATATCTCACAAGGGTACTGTTAGGTTACAGAGCTAAGGACTGATTATGTAACATAATTTTTTTTCAAGCAGAACGTGGCTAATTACCAGTTTATAATCACTTCGTCAAAGTAAATGAGAGTAAGTGAAGTCATACTTCATCTTTATTTAAAGAAAATAAGTTAAGAGTCATAAGTATCAGCAATTGAAACTTTCATGTCAGCTTTAAATAGTAGCTTTTAAAAACATCCAATGTAGATTCCTTACAAATCACTCAACCCTTCTTCAAATGATATCCAGGAGAAGATTACTTATGGAAAAATACTCATAAGAATGGCAAATAATTTATGTCTTTGCAAATTAGATGGACTTGGAATATTCCTGGAAGTTGGTAAAGTCGACTGTGACGATCTTCTACAGTTGGGGCTTCATAAGTAGCGTACATTTCTTGGAAACAAAGTCCTTCATTAGCCAAGCATCCCATCTCTTGCAGTCTTGTCACTTCATCCTTAAAAAGCTATCTGTAGATCTATCAGTCTATCTTGTATCTTGTACCTTTTGTGTATGTATTGTCAATACAGTGTATNGATCAAAGTTCGTGCCAATGCATTGCAAAAGTAAAATAAGGGGCCGTTTAATGCATCCAGTACGCGAAGTCGCCGTTTTCAATCCATTTGAATGTATACATCACTAAAGAACTGCAGGCCTAGGCATCGGTGCAGGATAGTCGCGCGGTCTAAGGCACCGGCTTCAATCCCCAATCTACTTATGTGGGTCCGGGTTCGATCCTGACTTCGTCCAAATTTTTTGTTTTTTGTTTGTTTTTGTTTTTGTTCTTTTTTGTTCTTTTTTTCTAAAGGTCAAAATCGGGGGTGCGGCCTATACAAGGGTGCGGCGTTATCACCAGCAAATATGGTAGTCTTGTCACTTCATCCTTAAAAAGCTATCTGTAGATCTATCAGTCTATCTTGTATCTTGTACCTTTTGTGTATTTATTGTCAATACAGTGTATTTATCAACTATTTCTCTCCTGATTCAAAAACAAGGAAATATTCCACTGATGCCATCACAGTTGATTGCTTTTCAAACTCTTGCTTCTATTTGATTTGATTTCTATTCTGCTTTCATCCAGTATACCTTTGAGGCTCTCACTTCCTCTCCAATACCAACCCCCTCCCCTTCCAACTGACATGGTCCTTGTCGCTACTTCGTCACCTGGTTGCACAACATATGCTCCTGGGACAGTTGCTCTGCTGGCAGTTTTCTACACCAAAAGAATTCCTAGCTTTGGCCCTAGACCCAATACTATACCTAATCCTAAATCCTAATCCTAATCCTAATTACCCTTATAGCTTATCCTGAAATTTAATTACTTCCCTAACCCTAACCCTATACCTTTGAGGATTTTGAGATGTAAAGCCGAGAACGATTGTCGCCGCTGGAGCAATGTGTAATCACCTCATCGCATATGTTTTCCTTGAGATGTAGTTCTTAATTGTCAGGACATCTTCACCCATCTCTCCTTGGGTTCCAGTATGTCTCATCATGCAAATGCTGGCCAAGAAGAATTTAGAGTGTAAACAGTCTCTATCTCGTTATCCCTGCTAATGATCAAGGAGACACTTGAAGTACATCGTGAAGTCATCTTAAAGGTAGTGTCACTGACGGAAATATTATTTAGATAGTCTGTCCATTATCCACTCCAAAAATAAAATAACTTGCTTTCAATAGAAGCAGAAAAATCAGACAAACCAATCAAAAAAAGTTTGAGCAAAATCGGATAACTAATAAGAAAAATATAAATTTTTAATGACATGAAAAACTTTGAAAATCACAAATCAAATTGGCAACTCACTCATAATTCTGTGACGTTATTGCATCACTATCCACTAAATATTTTCTTTATATTGATATTATCAATTTCCCATGTTTTCAAGTGCTCTGTACTTTGTACTATTTTGTAAGTTTGAGTGGAATCCAATAAATGTGGATGTTTGCTTTGACGAATGTTTGAAGTATGTGTCATCATAACCATTTTCTGCTCCTTTCAACGATACAAGTAGGAAAGCCTCAGACTACATTTGTAATTATCACACACACCTTGGTCTATGAGAGTCATCTTGGAGGAAATTGAAGCAATTAAGAGAGGTTCAATCGAAATGATCATCCTTCATTTCCATCCTTGGGGGCTTGTCCAAGATAATGGTATTCTACTCTATTCTTGCACACAATTCTGATAGATAAAGTAACAGATTTCAGATAGAGCATTTGACTTGACTATTATAATTTTTTGATAGATTATGATTCAAGAAATAATGTTAGTACTTAAGTAGTAGCTAGTTCCTTTTTGTATGGAGCACATTTGAAATGAACATTACAACATAACAAATACAACCACATCAATTTGCCAAGTTGTAAGAACATGCTTTCTTATTCAGTTGGAAACAAACCATTACAACAAGACCATTTTATGTATAACCATATATGTAGCCATTGTTAAGTGTTCTGATCCATCACTGAAAGTGCTATGTAAATTTTAGTGATAGAAGATGGAGAGGACATGATTTTTGAATAAATCTGACATGAGCTCAAAGAAAAAATACCACAGTGCATTATTGATAAGTACTACGTATTCTTTATACATACACCATAACAAATAGTATGATGTACATGAGAAGATTACATCCATCCTTTGAAGTACTTAGCAGACATAAAGATGTAGTTAGAAGCATTCAGACTGATATTTGAATGTGCGATGGGTCATAATCTGTCAAGCGACGATTGCTAATAACCATCCAAACAGTATCTGTCATGCGGTGTTCATGTGGCCAAATGATATTGATTCCGCGTTTCACGTCCCCTTACCACTCCCCACTCCCAGTTTCATTCTGCCAGCCATCTTCTTTGTTTTGTGATATTATATTTTTTGTTTCGACACGAAATGAAGAATCTGAGGTAATGTAGGCAATGAAGTAAAACAAAATGATGAATATGGCAATGAAATCAACTTGTTTTTAGCCTCTGTAGAGCATGCTAAAAATGGACTTATATGAAGAAAATAAAAATGGCCTTATATGAAGAAAATAAAAAAATGGCCTGACAGCATATGGATTTGTGGGGAAAATATTGAAGATCAGATAGGATGGCACCTCTCCTTATTTTGAAATAATCTTGACGAGAAACTAGGAATCGACTTTGCTTGGCCCTATTGCTGATAACTATCCAAACAGGATCTGTCATGCAACGTTCATTAGCATCAAGCTCACAGGAGCATGTTTTAGGGGGAAGGGTAAACGTAGACGGTCGCCTGTCTTTGGATGTGACTGTCATACCGATGAGGGCTGGGGGAACGGGATGAAGAGCGCCAAAGGATCTATAAATGAGTCATGTATTGATCCAACAAACTGGCGACTGATACCAGTCATTGGGAGAGAAAACATTCATTTTATCGGTCTGTTTGCAACATTTATTTCCTCTGCATTGTTTGGAGAGATGCATTTCACTGTCAATCAGTATGGCTGTACTACAGCAGATTGTAGGGAAGGAGTGGTAGGAGAGAGAAAGAGAGAGAGAGAGAGAGAGAGAGAGAGAGAGGGGGGGGGGG
>BEXV01000774.1:110585-120909 GCA_003118195.1 Hemicentrotus pulcherrimus | reverse complement strand
CAAAACTAACGGGTAACGGCTAACAAAACTAACAAAACTAACAAAACTAACAAAACTAACGGGTAACGGCTACTACCGTTAAAATAAAATTAACGTTTTGCAAACGTTAGACGCGTTAGGGGGGGTAGTTTATTTTGACTCATACTGTATGTTCACAAAGGAATGCAATTTTTGTTTTTCAGGTTTTAAATGGTTTTCTCTTCTCCCCTTAATGCCATTTGTTATTTTAATGAGCTTTCAATTATTGTTTAATGACTTGATTTGAATTTAATTTATTTCCTCTTTCCTCCATCAGATTCCATTCATTGAAATAAGTATTCTTTATCCCCTCCATCTCAATTTAATCAATTGACAATCTAGTTTAGATGCATTCTGTTCGATAGGAGGGCTGTCATACTATTAATTCAATTCAGTTCAGTTTTAGGTGATTCAATTCACATTTCTTCAATTTGTTTATATGATATACAGTGTGTAAGCTGCTTTATGTCCTGGCATTACTGGCCTGTTTTAAAGTGCACTTAGGATTTTAAAATTCAAAGATTTCCTACCACGCATATTTTTATTTAGGAATTCATTTGTAGATGTATTCCTAAGGTATCAACTTAGTACATTAGACAATTTGACATCTTAAGTTTTTAAAGATTTGAAATAGAGACTGGCATACCGCGTATACATGTTTATCATAAAACAAGATACCAAGGAATGCAAACATTGTTTTGAAGTTAGTGAAAGTTTTCATCTTTTTCCTGTTCAGAAGACCTGGGTTTCACCTATTATAAACATGTTTTGAGTGGTGCAGGTAAACTTAAACAAAGTGTTACTTGAGTAGGATGGTGACAATGCTTTTCAGTAGAAACATTTACAGAAAGTAGGTCTTTTCAGAGGAATGCTGGTCCTCTAACTCTGCACCAGTCTCCATTTCCACACATACATGAAACATTATCCAACGAGCGTAATCGGCTTATAAAAAGCCCATTCTTTTATTCATGGCCCGAGAGCTGTAGGTCATAAACTGAAAGCTTGTTTTCTCCAGGACCCTGGCAGGGTAATGGTGCAGGATTTATGGGGTAAAACTTGAACCTCGGAGGGGCCCCCAACTTAAGGGGGGGGGGGGTTGGCATCATAAATATTTTAATCTTGCTGGAATCGGTTTTGGGGAGCTTGATAAGGTTTGTTGCCAAGGAGGCCCATCAAGATCAAGCAAGGGAGCCTCTGCTCTGATGTGTCGGGGATTGGGTCAAGGGAGGAAGGAAGAGGAGTGATGAATTGAGTTGGTAGAGAGATCTGGTTTGCCTTCCACCATGACCAAATTGAGCTGTAATTGTCGGCCCCCGCCGAGACAGATTGATGAAATCCAATTGAAAAAGAGAAGAGTTTCCCAATTATTGTTTCAAAAGTGACTTGCAATCCAGTGGTAGGCAGTCCTCTGTTTTATTACAGCTAATAGGTGAAGAATTGATGGAACAGTCCTTGTTTATCACCTGTCGTTCTTTGAAAATATTCTTTTAAATGTTATGTTCAGTTTTAGACCACAACTTGATAATTATGCCATCTCCCTCTTTAGAGTTATACAAGCTTTTGTACATATATACAAAGAGATACTATGAAGTTGACCAAGCTTAAGTCGAGCAAACAACACAAATAGTAAAGCTATCATTTTATGGTTTTACAAATGCATTACGTCAACTCAAATACTAGGTTTTTGTCAAGTACACCAATTCCTCCCCTTATTATAGGATGGAAATGGTAGAAATGTAAACAAAGTTTTTACAAACCTGATTATACTTTAACTGTTCTTCTTATTCCCACTGTTGTGTTTATCTATCTTTCTACAGGAAGAGGGGTATAATTATCTTGTTTGTAATGTGATAAGGTTTTGTACTTGATTGATGCGGCATAGCAAAGGTCATTTATGGCAGGTATCATATATGGAGGCTACTAATCGCCCAAGTTCACATGCCATGGATAGAGGCAGGTCATCTTCATGCCTAGTCTACTGGCCAACATCCTCATCCGTCTTCACATGGAGTCTAGTTAGCCTAATGCTTCTCTGGTTAACCCTTGTTATTTATAGTATGTTGTAGGGTCTGTAATTTTACTGACAATACTTTTTTTTTTTTATCCCATTGCCTATAGGGATAATGAGAATGAGTGAATTTTGTAGTTAATGGGTTAAGCTATGCTAGTTTAAAAGACAACGTTATAACCATTATAAGTTTATGTAATGCCTATATTTTGGATAACTAAAATCATATTCACCCATGTTACAACAGTGACATAAGAATGACAGTGCTGTAAACAATACAGTCCCTACCATTGACCCTTGTGGTATAGTATATGAATATACCAGTTAACATATACAGAAATATTAAAAGACAAATACAACTCTATATGACATGACATCAGACTTCATATCAGAACTTAACCCTCTCCCAAATCATTGCTCTCATCATCCATGGCATCAACGCTCTACTCCTCCCCATCTTCCCGGTGTCTTCGGCCATCTTGTTCTCATTCTCATCTGGTCAAGTCTGGCATCATCAGTACCATCCCACAATCCCTGGTGATGATGTACACCTACTGGGGCCTATCACCTTGACTTCATTAACCTCCAACCTTCATCTGATGAAAGACTCTGGAGCCAGATCCCACGTAACCAAGCAGCTCCTGTGGAACTACAGTAGGAGCGTCATCATCATCTTGAGATTGCCAAAATAGCCTGCTATTTCTGATTTGGGAAATAATCCCAAAATAACATATTGCGCTTTTACCATCTCGAGATTTAACCTCGAAACTTGAAACTCGACCTTGAGAAATAAGCTCGAGATATTTTGCTGAGCATTAGCGCGTATTGCGAATTTTCGGTCTAGTGAAGACGCACGGGACAAATAGCTGGATATTTTGCCAAATAGTGGGATATTTTGCAAACTATCCCAAGATATCTTGGGAATGGGATGATAATCCCGACCAAATATATCCTTTTAATTGCTACTTCTGTCTGATGAAGACGCAAATTAGCTGGATCGTTTGCGATCGGGATAGTTCAAATAGCTGGATTTTTGGCAATCTCGAGATAGTGGAGACAGGCCTATAGATCCATGTCCGCTAGGAATAGTCTGGTCTGTGCTGCCCACGGCTAATGAGCCAACATGATGTTATCTGAAGGTCCCTATTTTGATGTTATGGCTGGCTGTGCTACCGGTGATTTGTTCAGATGTTGTCCATGATTCTAGTGCCATTTGGAATGCTTCAGAGTCTGATAGAAATGTATCACTAGATTGGGACCTATTATCACCGAGGACATCTATTAGGAGCATTTTTTGGCCATGACATTTTGACTACATGACATGTAGCTTAAAAATGTTTAGGAGCTGACTGTATGTGACAATATCTAAATGTACTTTCATCAGTCTTCTTCCCATTGAAAATTAAGACTGAAACTCTGTAACATTCATCCCGTTTCTCACACGTCCATGAATTTGTTTAAAAGCATCCATTTAAGATAATAAACATAAAACCAGCACCTAATAATTAAATAGCCTTGAAACCAGCACCTTAAAGGTAATACAAAGTTTTGGGAAATTTTGAAAATTTGGTGGATAATGATTCTTTACAATTTTGATATATTTGGATGCCCCTGTGGATGTATAATAAGCACTAAAAAAATTAGCCCCTATACACTTCTGCTTTCAAGAAAAAATGAAAATAAAAATTTATTGGTACTCCCGATTAATTTTGATAAATTTCAAATAGCGCATATGGCCGTACAATGGTAGCTGCGACCCTGAAAATTTCAGAATATGTAGATGTGATATATGACTACCAAACGGGAATAGCTTACCGGTCAAAATTAGTCAAGAAACATTGTTTTATAGCTTAATTAATATCTTGACCTTGAGAGGGCTCTATACAACATAAAGAGTTTGTTTTTAATAATTTCATAACTTTAGACTCGATTTCAACAGCGACAGCGATCACTGCATATTGTAGTATCGCATATGCTTCCAATATGTTCATTTGAACCAAATTCATGACCCCATACCAAAACTTTGTATTACCTTTAAACTCACTTCATGTCTTCAATTTTATGACACCTTCTTGTTGTAGAAGTTACTGAACCAAAGGTAACCAAGAACCAATATCAAATTTGGTATGCTTCCATTCTTTGATCCATCACAATGCATTCATGGTGATCAGGTTTTACATTTTTATGAGAGATTTGCATTTGAAGTCACCATCGGCCTTTTCACACACAGCTAAAATTCTATAAACATGACTAGTATAAACGTGTTTCGAACGTGTTTAAACTAATCACGAGCCTTTCATACACAGAAATTTCGGTGCGATCGTTAATCGTTTCGTGATTAACTACTGCTCGTAAAATGCGCAGTAGTGCCATTGCGCATTGAAGGTCATGTCACGTCAATCAAAGCGCACGCTCCATCCAGTTTAAACACGTTTAAACATGAATATCCTTTCCCACACAAAATTTCAAGCTCTCTAGATACAAACTTCGTATCTGTAGCCTGCTTTTAGGGGCGTATAGATCGCGACTTCGTATCTGTCCCAACATCGTTTAACCGATGTTTACACTGGGAAATTTTGTCTATAAACATGTTTAAAATTTTTCGATGATTCTAATCATCACTAGATACGATGAATTTTAGCTGTGTGTGAAAAGGCTGCATGAATAATGTGGATCGTCAGAGTGAGGTTAAAGAGGTAGAATGTAATGTGACACAGAAATATGAGACAAATGAGATAAAAATCTGTCAGGGGTATATTGAAGAGATACTTCAGATTTCTTTCCTTCAATCCTGGGCCCTGTTTTTCGACTGAGCAAAATGATGTAGCGCCCTTTGACCTCAATTTGCTGCTCCATTGCAAAGTAACATCATTTCGCTTGCCACTCCCAAGTCCAGGAAGATTGGGATAGGTATCATTCATGAACTATCATAACATAAACACAGCATGCCAAGTGTGTTTATGAGCTCACACTGACACACTCACAGGCACAGGGGACTACTACCCCCTCCCCCTTCCCCCCCAAAAAAAGTTTTTATGTAGGGCTCGTACATAAAGACTGTAAAAATTCAATCTGGACCCCCTTCTCAATTAATAAAGTGTGGAGTCTTATGGTATTGCAATTTTCGTATTCTGGTACATAAATTGTACTGGGTTTGACTGGATACTGACTGGATACATGTATATTCTGAAAATTACTAATGGTATACTAAATCACCAGAAGGCAGATATACATAGTCCTTCAAAAGTAAAGGCTTCATACTCACATAAGAGAGGAAAATTTCTCTGAAAATTAGTCTTATCTTTGATTACCGAGAGATGAATATGTTAGATATTGGTGAAATAAGGATGGATTATAGCTGGGCATGCTAGAAGTGTGATGAATAGTTTGCCTACTTCTGCATATGAACAATGTTTGTATACACCCATGGGTATGGGATGTGGATATATAATAATGAACCCCAGAGGGCAGCGCATAATTAGGTAGGTGTGGACCAATTTGCATGAAAGACGAAGCATCAAGAGTTCAGGGATGTGAAGGGACAGAGACACGAGACAGACAGAAACACAAAGAGAGAGAGAGAGAGAGAGAGCAAGAGAGTAAAACTATAACTGGAGATAGAGAATATGAGCTATAGAGATATAAAGTTAAAGGAAAAGATAGGGAGGATGGGGATGAAAGAGAGAGAGTGGATGAAAGAGAGAGAGGGGGACAGAGGGAGATAAAGACAGATGGATGATGAATGTGAGATCACCTATCAGATGTAAGTGCTCATCAGAAACCACGAATAGAAACGAGACGATCATTGATACCGCCATTATCTCTGATTTCTACAGGGGGTGCTCGTCTTACACCTGTCTGCATGCAGCCTTACATGATGGGAAATGTTAGCTCCATGTTTTGAGCCTTGTAACCTTTCAAAACATTCTCTGAACATGAACACAAAACAGACATCAATCAAGAACCCGGTGTTATTTTTCTCCTTTGCCTTTCGCACCGTCCTGCGATGCTCTTTGTGTTCCGGTGATGATGTCTGCACAGAAAGGTTTCTTTGAGTTTCTAGGGTACATTTTACACCTCTCTTTTGCATTGAAATCAAACCCCTTAATCAACCTTGATGAAATAGCTCTTCCATACATTCATGTGGACCATAACCTTTTTCACATGATAAACAAAACCAGAACCTGTAATGAAAAGAAGGTCTGTTATGTTGTTGGCCATGGGGAGAGCAGCTTTGTTCCAGTTATTTTACTTTCTAGAATTGAAAATTTTGGCACAATGGTCCTCCACTCAATTAAAATTTTGGCAGCAGTTAATGAGTATTGTATGTATTTTGTTGGTTCATCTGATGAATATTGAGAGACACCCACAATGGTCTACATTAGGTAAATAGTCCAATGTAGATCTGTTACTGAATGCGCTTGCTTTTGTCTTGCAGAAGATGGACTTTCAGACCTCAATCACTATGAATGTAAAGCACTGCTCCACCACAACGTTTGTCATACATGTGTTTCCTGTCCCCTTCAGCTACAGAACTTGTATTATTTCCCTGTTTATCAGTCACGAACATGTTCTCTTTTTTCACGTACTTGCATTACAATGTTCCTAGATCTTATCTTTTGATAAGAATAAAAGGGTTAATTTTCCTTCAGCAACCTATCATGCTCTCAACAATCATCCAGGTCACTTTTAATCCTGGTATCCTGCAGAAATGGTGCAATAAATTCAAATTAAATACAGATGTTTGGCAGGTTTGTGCCCTTTTACGCTGCTTTAACTCTCTGATTTATGGAATTACTTGAACGAACTTAACATGAAGTATGAAAGAGAAGCCTTCAGCAGTGGAGCTATCAATAGTCAGAATGATTTGAGACGGTAATGAGGTAATAACTTACTTCGCAGCATTTTCTTCCCCCTTCTTTGTTGTGCATTTGACTTTGATGTCTACAAGAGAAGATTTAATATATTGGTAATTCATGACTAGTTTTTCATTTCATTTTATGGTACAATTCTGGAGGCATGTATTTATCAGTCCCCTGCCTTTTAGAGAATAGAATAATTGTCTGCAATGTGGAGTGAAAAGAAATCCAGACCAGAAGAGGCTGAAATATATGTCATTTATGTGGTCATGAAGTTCAATCTTTGGGGTCAATCTATAGAGGCCATGTTTCAAAAGAAAAGTATTTTAATTGTTATAAAAAAGCAGATCAAAATAGCCCCGTTTCTCGATACAACTTTTTTAAAGGCACTTTCAGAAAATCATAATTCTTGTTATTTGTTTGATTGATTGAGTTATGGACCCTGTGTAAACTGAAACATGACCTCAGTTGACCTTTGTAAAGGTAAAACAAGCCTGATCCCTTGCGTGAACCTGAAACGCATCAATCTCTGTCAATGAATCAGATCATCAAGATATCCCCCCAAAACTTGGTAGAAACTACTGGTATATAAAAGAAGAGATCAGATCTAGAATAAACAATCATGTGAAGAAACTGAAAAACGCTTTGAAATGATAATAATCATATTAATAATGATAATAATACATGCCTAGAGTTCAGTGGAGGATGTTTACTTCCAAGCTATGTTGGGGCTGTTCCTTAGATCATGTCGCCCTTCTTTTGAGTAAATGCACAGGATATTTTTAGATCAGCTTGGGGAGAGAGCTTAATTTGAAAGTGGAGACAAGGGGCCACAGTTAGATTGATTTCAGAGAAGTCGCATTGGGATGATTGATATTACATTATTTAACATTTATAACATCTTAGCAGACACAAGTTCTTCAGATTTTCTACGAAAGTTTGTACTCAATGATATTGCAGGTTATGGAGCACCAAATGTATGTACTTGTAATGCTGTTATGAAATCAATTTTAGTGAGAGCAAATCAACAATCTCGTAAGGAAATTACTTGTGAACAATTATTTTCATGGACAGTAGTAATTTTGCAAACAAAGGAAATTGGTCATATTGATATTGTTACTGAAATTATGTTTTACAATGTGCTTAACATCCCATACAGCCATTTTTTTTTTGGGGGGGGGGGCAGGGGTTTACCAGTGATAAGTCAATTTTGTTTAATGTTTCATAAAGTCAAGTGTGTGTCATGAAAACTTGGTTCCCAACTCTTGAGGGGAATTCCTGTAATATTTTCTTCTCACACTTTTTAACCAACCAAAAATGGATAATATACCTTTGACTAAATACCACTTTCATATTAGGTGTGGAAGAGGAAGAGTCCAGACTATATCTGCACCCAAATCCAATTTGACCAGTTTCTGCACTAGGTGCTGACTTCTTCGCCTACCTCTGTGCTCTAGCTGCCATAGGTATGAAAGGTAGTAAGATTGGAGGTTTGGTTCAAGTGAGGACCTTCCAGTCTGAACAAAGTCTCTGAACAAAGTCCAGACTAACCCTAGTTGGCAATGAATATAAAAATGGTATTAGGGTACCACCACAATACAATTCAAGGTGATGAGTACTTTCTCTGTTACAATCAAAGCCATTCTTAACAGTAGTCTTTAAGTGTTTGACACTCTGAGGACTGCACCAATGCAATGGCCGGTTGGATTAAGATCAGGGTGCAGGCCGCTTGGGGATTATCTCTTGGTGGTATGCAGATCAGAGAAGTGGGACGCAAGCACTTCCAAGGGTCATTTCTATTTGCCAATGTCAGAAATTATACTCTGACAGCTTGCCTGTCTACAGAGGGATATCATATGACGGTCTAAACTTGTGATTGAAGCTGCTTTGCCATTGAGGTCAAAGGTCACAGGTGAGAGACGAGAGTGATAATGTCATCTGGCATCCATTCATAGTTCAAAGTTAAACGGTCACTACTCTAATTGGTTACAAGAAATTTACACAAATCCATAGCTTGTAAAAGAATTATTGGTGTTTTAGCAGATTTAGAACTTGTTATCTGCAGAGTAGATCATCATCATCGACTTAAACAGCAGTACAAAAAATAAAATGATTGCCAGCTGCCACTTATATCAGACCATTAAAGTCTCTGATGAGACCATATTTGTTATTGATAGAGCAGTCTCTCTCATTTACATGTGTTTTCATTCATTCATGCTTTTTAAGCCAAGCGCACTTATGATTAGGTGTCAAAATGATGGATAGGCCTGTCATTATAATCCCATGTCTTAACCCTTATTACTCCCTTGTCTAACATCTCCTAGCTTGTGTCATTCATTAAACATGAGTTGACAAAAATATCAATGAACTTTGTATTATCCACTAATGGTATTTTAAAGGTTTAAATGGAGAAGATCACATGTGTAAAAATGAACATCACAGGTAAGACCATGTCTTTTTCATGGGCAGTTAAAAAGCAATTACCTGGGAAATTATGGAGGTATGCGCAGGTACTTCTTAGCAATTTGATTTTATAAAAGCCTTTAGTCTGCATCTACAGACATCTTCTTGCTTGTTAAGAATATGATATTGCAGAAGGGCATTAACGCATACCATTGAACACGGAGTTAGCTTCCTTCTGGCTCTTGATGGCAGAAAACATTTATCTAACCCATTCATCTCCTTGCTTGCCCCTAAAGAAAGTCAGAATGCCTCTTTTCGCTTTTCCAAAATATTCCTGTAACAGGAAGTCCTACCAGCATTGATGAAAGTCATCTTGCTCCTCAATCCCTGCTAAACCTTGACCTACTAAACCATGAAAAGATACCGAACTAGCGAAGATCAGAACCAGGAGATCTACCCCAGATGACATCTGCAGATTTTATTTCACTTCGACTTGTCCATCATCGAGATTGAAATAATGAGTTTCAGTGGCGGTAGTCATTTGTGGCAATTCTAGCACCTATTTTTAATTCGTTGGGTGGGGTTGGGCATTATGGAGGCAAATTGTGGAACTTGAGAAGCAAGGTTGATGAGATTCTCAGATGCCATGGACTCTGATTCTTGATCAATTATGCAGGTTTCTCTGGGATGTACAGCAGTTCAAGACCTCCTTCTTTAACCAGTTTGTTTTCCTTCTGGAAGGTGTTCACGGAAGCAACTGTTATTTTTATCATGTCTTCAATGCTTATAAATACTTTCTTTTGTTATATGTACGGTTATCATGCTTTCCTTTGGATACTTTTGTGTGGTCATTTATAAGTGATGCCATTTAATTACAATTGTACAGTAACTTTCATTCTAATGGCACTGAAAGAAATGAGATTATGCAAAGTGTTGTGCATTTTGCAGGACGCAAAATGACGTGTGAAAGCTCAACCTACTGAAATGATGATAGTTTTTTATCATTCAATGTTATGGTCATTTAATTATTTTTTTT
>BEXV01000774.1:44587-83554 GCA_003118195.1 Hemicentrotus pulcherrimus | reverse complement strand
CCCCCCCCCCTTCTCTCTTTCTCTCCAGTCTTATCCTCTTTTTTGTCTCTTTCGTTTTGGTCTCTTAATGTCATTCTTTGTATGTCATTGATATTCATCCCATCTCCCACTTTGCCCTTTGATTATTTCACACCATGGTAAAGGTCAATGGCATTTCTTTTTTTTATGAAGACGTGGTCTGGACCCCAAAGTGTAATATGTTCACAAATTTTCAACTTCATCTGATGTTAGCAGCACTGCTCTCTTAAATCAATTTCCATTCTAGCTGGCTAGCCATGCCATTTTTTCTCTTCAAGTAGGGTATTCTAACTTGTGCTGGATGACAGTAAATGTTGCTTTTGCTTCAGCACTCATCGCTGACGTATCTTGTTCAGTTAGCATTCTTCCTGCAATCGTAAATCTTATGATGCAAAATAAATCATGACTTTATTTGGAGTGTCATGTACAGACCATGCAAGATTCGTACTGTGGACCACTTTGTGAAACAGTCAACCTTTGTGGCCACACTGGCAAGGTGTAACAAGATTTGCCATTTTAGAAGTGTGTGCATGTGAATGTGCTGTCAAGAGGTATTTTCTCCTCTGTGTCTACAGTGATAATCAAACAAAATGGAGAGAATTTATCAAGAAAATTGTAGTCACAGAAACACAATGTCACATTCATGGATTAATCTTTGATTGTGGATGTAATCAGAGAATCAACCTCATTTCTAGAGATTAAAACATGAACCTGATTCTTTCTAGAACAGGCTAGTTTTATGTTTTAAGTAACTGGATGTTATGTCTAGCTCTTTTGGTCATGCCATTTCTTGCAAAAGGAAACAGTTGCAGTTGAACCAGGTGCCAGGATTATCAAGCATGATAGATGTGTGTAGTTTTAAAGGGATGGCCTGCTGGAAATCCATGCGTGTTGAATGTCATTCGCTTGTCCTATATTGCACGCAAATGCGGAGCGATCATTTTGAAGCAGCGAAAAATTAGCGTTGAGGGTGGGGTGGGTTGCTTTCATGTTCGTTATTCTTCGTGTGGATGCGAGCTGCATAGGGAATTGTGTCCGTTTTACCGATTATATAAGGAGAATCCCGATTACTGCTCAAGCCGGGCCAAGCTCGAAACCACCACGATCAGCGACTTTCCGATCCCTTTAAGTGTTGTCTTGAGTCATTTATTTAGATGGAATTATTGTTTGACTCTTTCTATACATCTCATGTTTACTGTTAAAGGTAAAAGTTTTGACAGCCAATTATGATGTGTTACTAATGAGCCTGCCATGTATCGGGAGGTGAATTCCTTAACTGTTCTATCTCTCTATCAACTCCCCTCTCTGCCCACACCTCTCTCGCTTCTTGCTCTCAATATGTCTGTCTGTCTCCCTCTGTCTCTCTCCCTCACTTTCTCTTTCTCTTCTTCCATCTCCCCTTCCTCCATCCCTATTTCTTCTCCATATCTCTTTACCTACCTCACCTCCCCTCCTTCTTGCTTGCTTTCTTTCTTTCTCTTGATTACCCTCTCTCTCCCTTTTCTCCCCTACCCTCTCTCTATCTCTCTCTCTCTCCCTCCCTCTCTCCCTCCCTCTCTCCCTCTCCTCCACCCCACCCCCTCTCTCTTCCCCAGTCTGGTAGAAGACATTTATAAAGCAAAAACCATTTGTGATCATTTATCATCCATTGGCCTATGTAGTCAGCCGGCACATGTGTGTGGACTCATGTCAGGAAGTAAGGATAGATGCTGTAATATTGAGACATGCCATCAAATCACTTATACTGCTGCGGACCCCATCCAAGTGACATTCAAAAGGTCATAAGTTCTCTTCTGATAAGAGAAACTTGGTGTTTTTTTATTTACAGAGTGGATTGTGATAGTTTTCGACTCTGAAAAGATTTTTTTTTAATTATTTTTTGTGAGGGGGGGGGGGCAAAATGGAACGTTTGAAGTATTTTGGGGTTTTTTATGTAGGGTAGGGAGGGGTGGGGGCAAAATGGACTGTTTAAAGAAAATATATGGCAGGTGCACATCATTACAATAGATATTGGTATAAATGTGTATTGAAAGTGTTCAATTCAATCATGACTTGGATTTTTGTCAAGCTATTTACAACCTTTGAGAGCTTTGCATATGTGAGTTACGTGAAAAGGGAAGGATTTTGTTGAAATCAATTTGATGAGCTTTAGGACAAAGGTAGGAAATCCTGAGAAATTCCTGTAATCTGAGCACATTTCTGTGTATGTTGTACAAATGTGCAAATAAGGTTTCTTGAGTGCTTGGTCCTTGAATGTTTAAATGTGATGGAGTTTCATTGTGTTGGAATTTCATTAACAGCGTGTCCACACACAAAACAATTTATCGCGAAACTCTATAAAGAATCATCGTATAAAGAATCATCGTATAAATTTCAGAGTGTCCGCACACAAGAAACGTCGTCTAACTAATCATCATTTAAATTCCAGATGTCCACCCACAGAAGAAAGTAATCCTGAAACTCTACAGCGAAATGTCCTGCGGGCATGAAATAGAAGCGGAGATGACAGGTTAGGTCTCCTTTCGCGTGAGGTCACGTTAAGCCCCGCCCAGTTAGTTACACTAGTTAGACTAGTTCCGTCCACACACAACATTTTTGTGATTCTTTATCGAGTTTTAGTTTGAAACGATGCCCAAACATGCGTTTCTTTAGACTAGTTTCGTTATACGACGTATCATTAGTCAGCGTCCACACCTACATATTACATCGTAAAACTATTGAGAAACGGTATCGCTATCGCGAAACGGTATAGCTAATCACGAAAAATGGTGTGTGTGGACAGGGGGTGTGTTGTATCTTTTTTCAAAGAGCAGTTTAGTCCTTCTTGCTCTCACACCCCAGAGATCAGCGCAGAATGACAACAAGCCCTAATGGGCATAAATTGGTAGCAATACAGACATGTGATGGCCAGAAGAGAACAGTTGTTCCTTTGTTACACTCAGAGCTTGTATAGGGTCTTGGATTGGGGCAGATCATCTTTAGCATGAGTCATATTGCTTGGTATGTATAGCTAGCATGGAAGAAGAACACACACAGATATGATACGCTGAATGGGAGATGTTTTCCTCTCTGGGAAGATCATAATTTGATGTGTGTTGTGGCATTCTGTAATGAATGGCCAGATATTGTTCCCTGGGTCATATTTCAGCTAGTCTCCATCCTTACTCTTTCTCAATTTTTTAAAAAGAATCTTGTGGTCTTTTATCTCTTCCGTCTGTCCTCATTTTCTCTTGTTTGGTTTATTGTATGTTGTTTCCTCTATGTGGTTCTTTGTGGATAAATAACAGGGTTTTGAAATCCCAAGAAGGTTGCTGGTAACTTCTTGGAAATACCACACAAAAACATATTTAACATGAAGTTAAAGTGATTTCTATTCTGTACACTTTTTTTAATAACGGTTTTTCCTTCAAGTAATATGTAGTTTGAGGTAATGAGGAGTTGAGATTTTGTCTCTGAGGCTGACTTAAGTGACCTGTAAACAGCTATAAAGTATGGTGGGTATCAAGAGGAGTAGCGACCTCCATCTCTTGAGGATCCTTAGGATTTTCCAGGAGTTAGTGGAGCTGTAAGTGTAGGAATAGGAGTAAGAAGAGAAAGGGGAGAGGGCTTTAGTACAGTTCAAAACTGATCTGAGCTTTCAAGTTTCAATATGGTTGTTAGGGTATATGGATTGGTAGCTAGCGATTAGGGCAGGAATGGGGGAGGTTACTTATGGGATTGAGTGGGTTTGTGCTCCTTACGCTCCTTGTCTAGAGATTCAAGTTCAGAGTCATGCAAAAATAAGGATATATTATTGTTCCGTCTTGCTTGGAAGCCATACTGGCTTCATTTACATGTACATTAGGGTACTATCTTGAAAGTGAGAAGCAACCTATAGTTCAGGAATACNTATAAAGTATGGTGGGTATCAAGAGGAGTAGCGACCTCCATCTCTTGAGGATCCTTAGGATTTTCCAGGAGTTAGTGGAGCTGTAAGTGTAGGAATAGGAGTAAGAAGAGAAAGGGGAGAGGGCTTTAGTACAGTTCAAAACTGATCTGAGCTTTCAAGTTTCAATATGGTTGTTAGGGTATATGGATTGGTAGCTAGCGATTAGGGCAGGAATGGGGGAGGTTACTTATGGGATTGAGTGGGTTTGTGCTCCTTACGCTCCTTGTCTAGAGATTCAAGTTCAGAGTCATGCAAAAATAAGGATATATTATTGTTCCGTCTTGCTTGGAAGCCATACTGGCTTCATTTACATGTACATTAGGGTACTATCTTGAAAGTGAGAAGCAACCTATAGTTCAGGAATACATTTGTTGTAAAATTAGTAGTAAGGCCCCCTGAATCTTACCAGTAGTGTATTTTCAGCAGTTCTAAAGTTGTGTTTGTATTGAACTAGAATGATACTCTCTCTTAGGCATAGCAATTAAAAATTCTTAGAATATGGAGGTGAAGAGTAGGGTTTAATGAATAGCTACATTTGTTGTTATAGAATTCAGCATTTAGGCTGGTAGTTGCAACTATTTGGCCCTTAGCTTCCCTTGTTGTTTTCTTCATGTTATCCTCATTTGTATTCATCTGTTTCCTTCTGTCAGTTTCATTGTATGGACAATCAGTAAGTCTACATGTATAAAAACATTTCTGTTTTGATGAAGAGCTTACAGTGTATATGTATACTTCACTTTTCATTGTGCTGTCTCTTGGAGTTTGATTGACCTTGCGACGATTGTTGTCATTGCTAGCTACATCGTAGTATAAGCTCTATGAGTTAAAAGGTTCCTTATTTACTTCAAGGAGAAAGACTGAAATTACTTTTTTTTCTATAGTTATACAGAAGATCATCATCCCGAAAAAAGGGAAGGACTGAGAGTAGCCTTGTTTACATGTTGAACAGGTCATTGGTCTTGACTATTCAATTCCAGCTATAAAAACTTATGTGACTGCTGTTTCTGATTTGTACCAGATTTTTCATTCTGTTCTTGTAAAACGAAAGTCTGCATATGAAAGAAGAGATGGAATTGTTATTATACTTTTAATAGCAGTAGGAGTATGTCCAAAGAAATAAGCCCTACAGTCATGCAATGCTAGCTCACTTTTTCTTTTGCACTTTAATTTGTCAAAGAGAGATACAGTCAGGCTAACATTTGGATTGTAGTTAAGGGTTAGGTTTAGGGTTAGGCATACTGTTTGATCCAGAGTTGAAGTACGAGACACTGTCAGAAATCGATTGCAGAGCTGTTGTTTCTGGAGCATGCGTCATGGGATGCCCTTCAATATATTCAATCATGGGCTGTATCTGAGCCAGAAAGGTGTTTACAGCCAAAAAAATACACGGGGGCGGAGGGCGGATTCGCCCTGGAAACACCATAAACAGCCCCCGAAATAGGCTCAAAATCCGATTTCGGGGGCGACATCGAAAAGTGAAATGATCTCAAATCGCCCCCGTAACGATTACTAGCTTCGTATTCATTGTATGCATTTCTTGGTCCGGGCGACGTCGCCCGCGCTGAATCTCCATGTAAAATTGTATACACAAAAATCAGTCGCAAAAAAGATCGAACCATATTCCATACCTTTCCTGGCTTACCATGTCGCACGCACGTACGCCAAAACACGTACATTTTCGCAGTTGCGAGATCAAGACGGAGTGTAGGGATCGAGTTTTTGTCGGTCGATTTTGTTTTGGTAGATCAAATTATCTGAACCTAGACCATGTACCGCGAAACTGCAATCAATTTCCATCACGAATTCACGATTGCCGCTTTATTAAGTTTCCATAAGTAGAGGTATGAAATTAAAGCCAAATTCTTTTAGTATTCTCGCCATCTTTACTTAGTTTTGATAATCATTTCTTTAAAGTAAAGAAAATCAGACAAAATCACCGTGACTGACACGCATGCAATACAGTGCATTGCCGCGTGTGTGATCTGAGTAGAGCTGGGCTGCAGTTAACTCGATCCAGAGAGCACCAACACAGGCACCGCAAGCGTCCGACGCCTGCGGCGCTGGTGTTGGAGCTCCTGGAGTCACGCTGTTGTATACTGAGCTCGAGTCTCACACTTTGAAATTGTTATCCGTTGGTTTGCATCATTATTGCCGCGATAGTTTTGTGAATAGATTTACGAAAACTGAACTTAGAATTAGTAAAAGTATTACTAATGTCTAGGATTTTAAACGACTGTCTGATTTTCTTGTGAAAATTTTACTTTGAAAAATGATAATCAAAAATTCATGGCCATAAATAACCACAATCTAGGGTCTGTTATTTTCCAGTTTTTGCATCAAATCAAAACTTAGTTATTGAACTAGAAAAAGGGGTTTCTTTTTTAATAGGCAATTATGAAGCAGGAAGCCCGAAACCTTGGCCTTCTAAATAAATCTCAACAAACTGTAGGCCTATCCTTTTATGAATTAACGAAAAAGTAGTCCCAGAAAAAAGAGCCCCCGAAATGGAAAAAAGAGCCCCCGAAAGTTGAAAAAGTAGCCCCCGAAAATTTTCCAAAAATTTAAAATGGAGCCCCCGAAATGAAAAACTTAATTTTTTGCCTGGGTGTTTACTCATATAATTTTACTCAGAGTTAACGCCCTTCTGGCTCTCAACAGACAACATACAGAAACTGAATGATCATGTTTACATTTCATTGTAACATTTTGATAGCAACATGGGCAGCCTGGAGATGAGCAGCATTCCTATGACCTACAGATGATACTGTTAAACATAAAATAAACATGACTGGACGTCCTCATTGATCATTCAGAGCAATAGAGTTCATATCCTCCAGTCATTAGTTAATGACAAAAGAAGCAAGTTAGCAGGGGTACCAACTACCCAGGACTATTAAGATACATTAACATTTTGATAACCTATGATTGCATCGCAATGACATCTCTGTTTTTGCATCCCGAGTAGAATCCTTCTCCTCCCTAGCCGACAAGTTACTCCCTGATTCAGTAATGGATCTGGCTAGCCATTGTGGCAGTGGCGGAGAAAGGAGACACGTAACCATTAGCAGTGCTGTTGATTTAGGTGACGCAGGTCCCTGTAAAATATACATGGGTGTTTGCCAGTGGATATAGCTGTAATGTTAGGTCCAGGGTACCTTACCATTGCAACTTGGGTTTGAGCTATTAAATATGGGGTCAGTCATGGCTGAAATAACTGGCATACCCAAAAGTCGATTGGTGATGGATAGATGCCATATATCCCAGCAACCCATTTCATGACTGTTTATCTGGTTCTTCATTCTCCTTTTCACCCTTATCCAAATGTTATCTTCAGACCTTGTTCCTGACTCTGCTAGATTCCTCCTCCTAATTCTGGATTGGGAAAGATATTCCAAATGGGGACGTTATGGTAATGAAAAGCTAAATAAATTTTTATGATTATTATGATTCATCATGGTTTACCTGCGCCTACGATATGGAGAAGTAATGTAGACTGACATAATTCTTCCTTGACCTTCCCTTCTTCCTTTTATTTTTAAACCTTTGCTTCATATTATCATTTGCTTCAGTCTCCCCTCAAATAATTTTCTCTATCTATGCTTTCCTTGCTCTCTCTCTCGCTCGCTCTCTCTCTCTCTCTCTCTCTCTCCCTCTCCCTCTCTGTGCTTTGTAGATGACCCTCATGGAATTTAACTTGAATCTCAATGAGACTTTTTATTGAAAAATTGATACATAAATTGTACCATTTTCAAACCAAAGGTAGGCATTGTGAAAATTGTAATTATGATATTTTAGAGAAAATTAAATGAACAAACATGTTCCTCTCTGCTTCCTGCTCTCTTCATATATGGGAGCAGCATAGAATATTTCCTTCATTTTCTAATAGGATTCTGACTTCGTCATCGCTGTTCTTAATTAGTTGTATACTGAGACTCAAGGCCATTGTAGTTCAGTACATCATGCAGAAAATGGGGAAACTGCAATGAATAGAAGTCTATTAACCACAACCTACATCTACAGATGTGGAGCTCTACCAGCATGGTAAATTTGAGCTCTGTGTTTCTTGTGTCGGTAAGAGGCAGAGCAAAAAAAAAGCAGAATATCCGTGTAAGCCACATATAATAGAACTCCAGATGAACTTATGGTAGCTTGNGAACAGCGTGAATTTTCTTATTCCGGAATAGCGGCTAGTACGGGACTACAAACAGCGAGTGTGAAAAGCAAAGAAAGGTAGTCCGGGGTTAAGGATAGTACGGGGCTAAGCAAAGTACGGGGTTAAGCAAAACCAGTGTGAAAAGAGTATAAGTGTTTCTTGTGTCGGTAAGAGGTAGAGCAAAAAAGCCGAATATCCATGTAAACCACATATAATAGAACTCCAGATGAACTTATGGTAGCTTGAGCATGACAAAACACGATTAATTTTATATTTCAAGAGGTCTGCCTTTTGACTGTGCTTTAGAAGGTAGAATAATTTGGCTGTGAATAGTCGGTCATATTTCTTTTCTTCTTAGAAGTCATTGATGGCACAGCTTTAAATATGAATGAATCGAAATACAGACTCCATGCTGTTTGTCCCTCAATCCTGAAATAACAAGACGATACCAAGACAGAGAGATACACTCCCATGAATGGGAATATCCTCCTCATGTTCCCACGCATATCTTGCTTTGGAAGTGAATGTATGAAATTTGATAAGAGTATAATTTGTCTTTACTTTGTTCTTTTGCCAAGGAAGGAAACAGTCTATTATTCCTGATAGCATTGCTTTTTATGGTTCTATTATGATTGGGTTGGGATGATATCATTGAGTCTTTTTGGAGAGGTTTTTATTTGTGTGTGTGATGCTAGGTGTTGAGGGGGGGGGGGGGGGGGGGGTGGTGGTGTAGGAAGATTGTTTTGATGTGATGGGGATTAACTCTTGATTTCTGCTCGTTATTTTCTCAAGTCCCAGCAGGCTATTATCCCTGGTTACTCCAATACAGACAGGCAGTGCCTTCTTACCAGGATAACAAGATAAGGATCTTAGCATAAAATGGTGAGATCATCTCAAGAACCTCAAGTTGTTTTCAAATAAAATACTGTTCGTAAACAGCCTTTACAGGGAAGAAGAAAATTAATATGAAGAAATGTTTTAACAAAAACATAAGATGAGCATATCGCGAGAGGGGTGCTCATACTGAATGTAGTTTGAATAGATGAACATGGAATGAAGTATCTCGTTGAGGGAAGAATCACATCATTATGTTCCATCTTCATTCTTAACGAATCAGGTTGAACTCGATGTTGATCAAGTTCTTGTGCAAAATAATGCTTAAATCTCTGTTTGTATTTGCAATGCTTTTTCATCCAGCATACTACTATACAACTTAACTCAAGAAAATGTAGGTCACTTGTAAAGCCATGGAGTTATGGTAAGGAATATTTCATTATTTTCCATATTCTGGGTGGGGGGTGGGGTAAATATATGGGTACCGGTATATGGTTAAACTATATTTTCTAACATGTGGTTTACTCGTCACAATCCAAAGTCTACTGATATTTGTCAGCCTTGAGGCCTCTAAAGTAATCAAAATTTGTGTAAATAGCAATTTGAATTATAAATCAATGAAAGACAAGTCAATAATTCATCCATGAATATTCAGACCCTCCAGGCAAATTTACCTTAAAATGAACCTGTATCAAACATGAGAGACATTTTGTGCATAATGCATGAGATATTCACTAGAAACATCCTTGACCAGTGCATATTGTAAAGAGTGACTTGAATAAGAAATATTTACTATTGGCGCTAGGGTCAAGTAGGGAGACATAAAATGACCAAGATTAATATACCACGGCCATGAGTGAAATTTGATGTTCAGCGGGATTGTTCTTAGCTTACATCTATGTAGAAAGATGAAATAACAGTATAATAAACTAAACATCTGTTCCAGGATGCCCTCTCTAGTTATTATAAATACACTTTTGTAAATCACTGTCATAAATGCTATAGACAGTTGGCAACATCTGTGGGGTCGTGTAGGTGACATAACTTGAGGCAACCGATCTCCTTCTGTACCTAGGCAATCAGTGCAAACAGAAACTAGACATGGTAAGACGATGTATCATCATAGTATGATGACAGAGTTTTAGAATGGAAGTCAGAAAAAGCTCAAGAAGCCCTAGTTTCTTTCATTATTTAGACTGTTGGTGTTCTAAATAGAAGAGAGCTTTAGGTAGAGGATTTCTAAATTGAGAGTAGAATAATAAAGAGTTATCAGGGACTCTTTCAATTTTGAATTGGGTTCCTTGTGCATTGAATGAATTACCTGGTCCCCCTGCTAATAGTCTACACTTCTGAAACATTTTAAAGCCCTGTGAGTTACTTTGAAAGCCAAAATTCATTATGAAAGTATTATATAATATCATTTGGCACAAACAACAAAAAGCTTATAAAGGCAAAGGTCTACTGGGGTCAGGTATTCATCTGATAGTATACATCACCAATCCTAAATATTGGAAGATAGCAGCAACAATTTATACTTCATAAGAAAAAGTTTTTCTTTCATAGTCATGTCAACTTGAAAATAGGTATATCCCTTCAAATTTGGTCTGGTCTTTTAATGAATTATTGATGGGTGCAACTTGCCAAAGGAAAACCATAAGTATGACGAGCACAAATATCTTTATCAAAAAAGGACCTGCAATTATGGTGTAGATTGGATGTAAGGCTGATGGTGTAGACTGTGTTTATGTTGGGGTAGACAAACGTATTCATTTTACGTTTGACAGCGCATTCAAGAAGTTGAATCTTGAGTGCTTCTCTCTTTCTTTGTAACTTAAAGGCATTTGTGCTCTATGTAGTCTGTATGGAGCTCCCATCACCAGCACTTAAAATGTTCTACTTTGTTCCAAAGAATAGCCACAGAAGGCCAGAAGAAAGGGACATTACCTATTTGCATGTTTGTTAGTGTGGAACACAGAAAGAAGTTGTAAAAACGTTGTGGTTTACTTTCTAACACCACTTGATTCACTAAATTGTTTAGATGGTCAATAGAGGAAGAATTTATCGGTAAGGGGAAAAGTCACCAAAAGTTGTAAATAGTTAATGAATGAATGGAAATAGTTATGTACGTATAAATCTTGATCAGCTTGAAAAATACTCAACCTGCATTCTTTGGGCTAAGTCAAGGAATATGAAGACAAGGATTTATTACTTACCTGCGCATGGAACCCTTAACATACATGTACAGAGCATGATTATTTTGGGGGTCTTGGGTGTTTTGTTCCCTTTAAAGGTAATACAAAGTTTTGGTATGGGGTCATGAATCTGGTTCAAATGAACATATTCGAAGCATATGCTATCCTATATTATTCAGTGATCATTGTCACTGTCGAAATGGACTCTAAAGTTATGAAATTGTAAATAATAAACACTTTATCTTGAATAGCTCCCTCTCAAGGTCAAGATATTAATTAAGTTATAAAACAATGTTTATTTACTAAAATCGATCAATCAGCTATTCCTGTTCAGAAATTATATACCACAACTACATATTCTTAGATTTGTACGGCCGTAGGAGCTTTTTGAAATTTATCAACATTTATCGGGAGTACCGATAAATCTTTATATTCAATTTTTCTCGAAAGCAGAAGTGTTTTAGGATCTAAAATTTCTAGTGCTTTTGATACATCCACAGTGGCATCCAAATATACCAAAATTGTAAAGAATCACTATCCACCCATTTTTCAAAATATCCCCAAACTTTGTAATACCTTTAAGAATTAAAAAAAATATCTTTCTTTTCTCCTCAACGATTGTGTAAACAGGACTATCCAACCAAATGAAGTTACAGGTCTATGCCCCCATGAATGCATTGGTTTTTACCAATATTCCCACCCAATCTGTCAACCTGTATTCCTATCTGTTCAAAACTTATTGTCTTCTTTCAAGTTGCTACAATCAAATGCCTGATCATCCTGCTATCCATTGTTCCAACTACCACTTGTTCACAGGTGCGTTGAGGATTAAATACATAAAGATCAATAGCTTGGAATAGTTGGTATTAAAACGTGGGCTTGTTAGTTTGTTCTCATTAAGCGGCGGAGAAGTGTTGATCCAGAGCGTGCACACGAAAGCATTCCAACGTGCGATGTCATGAGATCAAATATGAATCGAAAAAGCAAGTGACATGGATCTGATTTATCACAATAGAGTCATTTATCTGCATTATGGACATGCAAATATGTGATGATCATGATGCTGGGAAATTCAGGTAATTACTTCCTACTTTTCTTTAGAAGAAATATTGTTGATATTAATTGCAGTTTGGTTTCTAGGAGGTGAGAGAAATTTAAATATGACAATAGTATTGCACCAAAATTGTTCTTTCTGAGTGTAAATATGATTATCTATTCTGCTATATAGGAATGTTATGTTTGTGTAAACATTAAGGTATTTGTTAAGCCTTGGGTCCATGTGAATAATTACACAATGGTCAAGGTTGCATGTTTTAGGGAAGGCACTCAGTACTAATCGCAATATCCGAAACAGTTTGAATTTAATTTTGCATTGCATTGTACAGGATTTTAACTTCATCCTATACTACTGTAATGTACCCAAAGTCCTATTTCCGCTAGATTTATTCAATAATAGTCAGGTATTTTAGAGGGGAAGGTTTTACTTTGAAAGAGCTTAAATAGGGTATTGATTTATCTGTCCCTTACCAATCCCCTTGGGCTTGACCAGAATTTATATGACTCCTATTTTGAGTTGCTCGTTTTTGGAGAATGCATTTCCTGTCTATTCTGTCTTTTGTTTGAGATGGTCTAATCTATTTGGACTAGTCTTTTGATCTTGAGTGGAATAGATCTTGTTCCTCACACGAGGAGCGAGGTCTTGTTTTTGATCTTGAGTGGAATAGATCTTGTTCCTCACACGAGGAGCGAGGTTCAAGTTAGATCTTGAGACAACACTGCATCCTGTTCAGATAGCTTCACAACAACCCTTTGTGTAGTCCCATACCATGTATCTAAGACATCCACAGTCACATTATTATCAACCTAACCTTTCTAACCAGCATGCTTTGAAAGTGCGGAAGGAGGCACTTTCCATTAACATTTCAGCTTGATTTAAAGTGGATATTGATTAACTGGTGTTTTTTTCTTCATAGAAAGTTGTCTGTCCGACTAAATGCCACCTTCTATGACTATGAAGCTTTTACATGACATCAATTTAACGTCATGTAGGCCTATAGGCATAGTGTGGGCAACTTGAATATTCATGGCTTGACTATTTGGGTATCTGTTGGTTTTTATGAAAATAAGGTATCAAGTTAGTCTCCACAAGATGTTTTATAAACCCTGGTAACTCCTTGATATTCCAGGAGATGTTCGCTAGAAGCTCTTGTTGCACTTAAATGTGAAAACTTATATTACTTATCCGCGTTACACTTGATCATTTTACAACTTTAAAAGCTAATGTTGTAAACACTTCACTTGTATGCCACCAAAACCAAGGACATGTGCCCTTAAATGTAAATGCAGGTACTGGACCACTGGTAGTCTGCAGAAGTAAAAAGTTAAGATAAAAAGATAGAGACCTGTTAATACATTGATTTCTATTTTCTTTATGGGTTGCTACTGCTCTACTTCTGCCATACAGGTGCTTTTATCCCACATATATACCAAGCCCCACCCTGCCTACTCTCCCCTGCCCCCATAATATCACTCATGCAATCCCTCAGCCAATACCCCTCCAGATAACAGAGAGAGATAGAGCAAGAGAGCAGGGTCACACATACCTGCCATGCAGTAAAGCATAGAGGGGTTTGTGTGTGTCGCTCCGATCAAGCCAATCCGTGTGTGCGTGCATTCCCATTCATTTGTGGTTTAGAGACGGGATGAGTGTGTAGGTACCAAGCTGGGCTCTCTCATAACCCAATGTAAACCCACATCTTTCTCCTCACTCATTCTCATTCGGAGCTGAGTGCAGTCGAGTTGATTTGCGCTTGTTTTTTACGGGATTTGCAATTGTACATTCCCATTCATGCTCATTTAGGGAGGGACTTGTATGTCAGGAATATCATCAGGAACCTGAGTGAAGGTTGGCCGAGGCTATCTCTGCAGTGGCAGATTTGGTTGAGGGAGGTTCATCCAGCTAGAAAATGAGAATAGCATTATCACTGTACTGCAGCATCTGATGTGACAGCAACAAGCAGAGACTGATTCCTGAGTGGAGGTTGACTTGCAATCAAAGGATAGTTACATGTGGATTACGTTATACCTGATTTCAGTTTTGGTGCTGAAGCAGAGTGCAACGTGAGTATTGCTGGTATTCATCATTTTCAGATGGAGTATGTTACCATTATGAATGGATGATCAATTAATCAATGGAATCTGCCATTGCCATGGAAGCATGGCATGTACCGTCATCTCTGATATCTTCCATTATTCATGATCTTCCTGGAGGTCTTGCACTTGCAGCCCTGTGCTGTAACTTGAATCCTGGCTTTCGTTTCCTCTCATTTCCAACATGGTACCGGTATTCATAACTTATGAATGGAAGCCACTGGTATCTATTGAGAGTCAGAAGGGCATTAACTGCATGTGAGTTACTATGAGTTAATGTCCTTCTGGCCCTCACTGTCCCAGCATATGATAAGATATGATTGATGTGTGTCTATTGCATGCGGCCATCTGGTATTGCATGAGTTAACATGGTCCTTCAGTGGTTTTTATATATAAAGCTGGTAATATATAGATGTGTATTTATTATAATGCAGGTATACACAGCCACCAATCAGTGCTAGTCAAAGACAAAGCTACCGGTAAATAGCGTGGGTTGGAAGGGGTTGGCAAAAGAGAGGCATTGAACTATCAGTGTTCATTTCAGCATATGAAGTGTGGAGAATATAATTATGAATTGCCTGAGGTGTTGGTTAGGACAGAAGAGAGAAGATCAACCAGAGAGTGGTGTGTTGTCGTTCCTTGAAGTTGGCTTCGCATGAAGGAATATTTCAAATGTTTTATCATTGCATGCACCTAAAACTCTAAGATGTGTCACTAATGTTTTAATAAATTTTTTTTTTAAGTAGCAGGATCTAATAAAACTGTAGACAAATTAATAGATATTGAAAATGTCTTATTATGTACATTTGAACATTACCACAATTAGAATTTCAACATGATTAGAGACTATAATGTTCAAATCATCTAACTTTGTTTTGCTGGGGAAGTTGTAAAGAGAAGTAAATCCTGGACAAATCAATACTGCTCCTTCCTTTCTGGACTGCAGTTAGTAGTATAATCCTTTTTACAAACCTAAATTCAAAGAGAATTAAGCTTTTAAAGTCTCAAAGTCAAGCAGAATCTCTTAGATGCTCGTTAATTATATCCAAAGGCAACCCTTGACTCAAATGTTATTTGTAAAGAGAATATTTTTTTTCTTCAAATAGGAAGCTTCTGCTTCTAGTTCTACCATGGTTGTGTGGGTCTCTAAAGAATTCAGAAGTCAGTGTGGATTAGGATGACAATAAACTTAGTCCCATTTAATCATGCTTAATCAAGCATACAATCGGAACAATATATCAAAAAGGGGAGGGGGCTGTAATGGTTAGACCACGGACCTACGTGGTTAGACAGTCTTTTTTAATTCAATGATCCTTCCTTCGGAGCCGACACGTTGTGATGTGGAAGAGGCTAGAACAGCTGGTTTTTCTCACCAAGTCCTGGGGTAGTATCTTGACCAATTAATTCCAAGCTGTGAAACTAAAGCTTGATAATGACTTTGAACAAAAGAATTCATTTTGACAACAGACCTACTTTTTTGTGTGATGTTATCAAAGAGGCTGATGGGTTATTAATGGCATATTAGGTTCCTTGTGTTTTAGCAATCTAAGGATTAAAGATAGGAGGCTTGTAGCAAAGGAAAAAAGAGCTTAAAATGATGCAGAAGAGGATCTGAACTGTTTAGGTAAATTTGTTTATTTCATCAGAATAAGTTGGATTATTGAAGCTTTTCTGATTATGACTATGAGTAACCAAGTTTATAGAAACTAGTACAGTCAATGTAAAATTTGAATACAAAATAGTAGTTGGTCGACTAAAGTTCTACATTATCAAATAATCAATTCAAGCCACAAAAAAAAGTTTTTTTTTTTTAATGTAGGGTATATTTTTACTTTTGTTTTTGTGATAAAAATGGCCATGAGTATTGTGTAGACTAAAGTAAAGCTCCATGCTCTTGTGGGCATTATTTATAGGCCTTCATCTATCCCAATCAGATTGAATCTGTCATTGATTTCATCAATAATTTTGGTTACCCAATTTCTTTAACCCTCTTTGGATTCTCATTAAAAGTCAACGTTTAATGTGATTTCAGTTTGGCTTTGTTTCCTTTGCATTGTCCTGTTTCAATCTTCAATAATCATTATTCATCTGCATTCTCATCCTAACAGTAAAGGAATTCAATGACTAATGGTTGATAAAGAGAAACCTTACACTCTCTCCACTGCTGTTCTTCTCCCATTTCTATACTCAACAATGAGTCATGGCACATAACACTTCATTCTACACCGTCCGTTCCTCAGAACCCATGCTGGGATACGGCTACCACAACCTTCAACGCCAAACGAAATGAGATAATTCCTCAGAAATAACTTCAACTTGCCGTGGACTTTTCCACCAAATATCACTCATTAGTCATTACCCTCCCCTGCCTAGAAGATACAACATCCTCATACATCTTCTTGGTGACAGTGTCAGGTGCCATCGAGAAAGAAAGAATTGAAAAGTGGGAATTATTTGAGAAAACAGTAGACAAGGTGCAGTGTACTATGTTGAAATCTACCAGAATTTGAAATTGACTTTGGTTTGACCTCTGAAGAAACCATAAAATGACCTCAGAAGGCAAGCAGCATTCCACAGCTTTGGTGCAGACATGTCTTGTGGTTTTTTCCAGCATTTACATTATGGATTTCGGGTCATGGAGGCTCCATGCACCTCCCCCACACACCTCTTCCTCCTCCTTAGTCCACACTCGCTCCCAGTGTTCCTTTGAAGCTGTGTTAAATCTCATGCCAGGGCATAATGAAGAAAAGATGACATTCACATGTCAATGTTGCTTCATCGTCTCATCCTTCTCCTCATCTTCCAGTGATGCAGTCCCTCCCAGTTGACCTCCCATCATTTCACTCCATAATGGGGGGATGGATGATTCATACGAGTCCATGGAGAGTAAATTGTTTTCTTCCAAACCTCAGCTGGGGTCTATACTGTATGCCTGTGTTTTGCTTAGGTCACTAGCCGAAGTAGCCACAATTATTTACGACTTCTTTCATTCTGGTTGACTTTCATTTTCATATTTTCCAACCTCAAGGTTAGGTTAATACACAGTAAAAATGGATTTTGATTATGCCATTTTATATGGGCTGGTGTTTTGACTATGGTGATTATGAATTTTCAATAATGCAGTAACCTTGCTGTTGAGCTGAGCCGGCCAGTTTCGTATTTATCATCTATATACAATTTTCAATGTTACAAGTTTTCTTTCTTGGGACGTTATCACCATCAAGTACAGAATCATGACATCATACTTCATAGTAATGTTAAGTGTTACAGGGCAATTTCTGTAGATACACATACCAATAATAGAACATAAGATATACATGTACCTTAAACTCTATCAAATGAGAGAGAATGATACATGTATAGGCATGGTTTTAACGCTAGCATTTCATGTATACTTAACAAAGTGGTGTTTCACATTTTATTCAATAAGCCCCCGCCATTGTTATTGTCCTCCAGCTAATCATTGAAGCTTAGGTAATAGGCAAGGAAAGCTCTCACCAATATTTCCCTGTGTCACAATATGAGCTCATTCAGGCTAATTGGAAAACTACTTGCTAACAAGGTTACCTAAACCCTCAAGAACAGCGAATGACTCATCAAAGATTGTTTGTGTTGAGGTATGGCTTTGGGAGAAATTTGCATCTCATTTGCATACATGTGTACTGTTATGTCATATGACGTAGGATGACGATTTCCCTTTTTTTGTCTGTATCTCAAGATATTAGGTTTATGATATTATGGGAAGAGTTTTCTACTGTATGGCAGTCATTACCAGTAGAGTTATTCAAATCATCATTTTTATCTGAATGTTAGTGGTAGTGGTAGTGTCTTGACTCAGGTTTTGAATGGAATAAATCTAGTACAGCGTAGAATGATTGATTTAGATGAAGATGAAGATATTTTGTATACTATTTGATGTATTTTAATTATACGAGCTGATTTCTTCTTGACTAAGGCGAAATCTACAGAAAGTATTTAATTTTAGAAGATCATTTACAGGTCTCAAGAAGAGAATATATCATGGCAGGTTATAGTCAAGTATGGGCTAAGGGGGGTCATATCGGTGTGTTTCCTTTCAGTTTGATACTATCCGACTGGAGAGTGACATTCCATGAAATGAACGTGTGTCATGCCATATTAGGGGTGTCACGTTGATTAGCTTAGCGATTTTATGCTCGGCTCAATCTCTGAGCTACTCACGTCAGCAGTAGAAAGAAGGAGAGCATTAGCTATGTTGATGGTGCATGTGATGCATGACCCGCATCCATTATAAGAGGTTGCTTATTGTCTCGCCAATTCATAATTTGTTGGGGCTCCCTCTCTCTCTCTTTCCCTCTCGTTGATATATTTGTTAATCAGGTCCTTTTGTTTGTGTTTCTAGCTGCAGCTTAGCTTGATGAATATGAAGCTGGGTAGGAAATGAAATCAATTATGTGTGGAGAAAAGTGACACTCTGTTTTTCTTAGCTGTTTATGTTCCGAATACTCTGCTGCTATAGAAATATAGCCTTTTGTCCTTTGTTGCAGTGTTGGCTGGTGCATTTTGCAATTAATATGCAATTAAATTGCTTTTGTGAATAATCTTGAATTAAATATAATCTTGAATTAAATATGATTGAACCAATTTCCAAGATAATTGCAAAATTTCTATATGCTGTTCAAATAATTGAGTCAAAACAGAAGGTGGCAATGCTTGGTAGTTTAATTTAAAAGAATGTTTTAAGAAGTCCGACAACAATTGCTAATGTGAATGTAAAAAGCAACTAATGTGGAGTCTACTGTTTTGTCATAAACATGAAATAGCTACTTTACTCTTCTGAAACATATGGATTATGGATATCTCCTCTGTATTTTTAAAAAAGAAAAATGTTTGATGGAATTTTGTGCTCCTGGCAGCGATAATTAGAAATCCTGTTTTCCTCTTTCTGCACCTGCGCAATTACAGGGTATTCTTGAACCTAATGAGAACCGTGATCTTGCAACTACATCATGCTTTTCCCCAGCTAAGAGGGTACAGTAATATTGAATAGTCCCAGGCTTGCATTATTGTGTAGCCTTGACTCAGAAATGGATTGATTTTTGTTAGTGTTGTAACAGTGCTGCGGGCTGAGCGTTCGTATTTCCATCGACCTGTTCCCGCATGCGGCCAACACGTAGCTAGGGGGCACGCCTTACAATAAAGTGGAGTTACTGTTTCCTTTGCTTTTGAAACTTCAAAAAGCTACTTCTTTCTTCATTTTCTCTCTTTTCTTTGCCTGTCTTAGCAGATTTGAAATAAGTGTGCTTCAAAAATACCATTTCAAAAAGCATTGCTGATTTACTTGTCAAATGTGGGAACAACCCTTTAGAAGACTGACATTGTTCTAATCCTATATATTCATATTGCAAAACACATTGGTTTTTAGACATAAAGCATCTTGTAAGTCCAATTGCTGGTAAAATTGATATAATTGTCACAAAAATTATGACATTAAAAGAAAGAAGTCATAACTTGAGGCTTGACAAATACCAAGTAAGTGTTAATTTCCTTGGTGTATGTTGTAGGCCTATGATCTTGGTGATTTATGCATCATTTGAGTGTTTCAAATGTGTGGATGTTGTAATGGGTTATAACCTTCCAAGCATTCTGAGAAAGTATTAACCATCAGTCGTAGGATCCTTTCTTGCATTTCTTCACATTTCAATATCTTTGCATAGAATAGGATTTCATCCTCATTGATCACTTTGCTGGGCCTCTCGTTGCTATGGTCTTCTCTTCTCTTTATAAAGTCTTCTTGACTCCGATAATGATTTCGTAGGAGATACCTTGAGTGAGTGAGCTGAGTGAGGCCATGGTCCCATCCTAGGTAACCTCTCGACTCTCATCCCTTCCATTAGACGATGGAGATGGGTAAGATGTAGTCTAGGGACTCCAGCCCTTTCTTTATATTAATCTTGCTCTCTTTGTCCATTTGAGATGTGTAAGGTGTCTTGATTACATACTTTTTGTGTTGTAAATAGCTGTCTCATGAGATGAAGCCTATGGAGATAAGTATGTTGTAGTCATGGACTCATGGTATAATCTCAGGATTGCAAAAATACAGATGTATCATGCACTGGTGGTTTCTAATGGGTTTTCCTTGTTTTGTAAATGGCAGCCAAAAAAAATGTTTTTTATAAATGTTTGTTTGCTGTTTGGATGGACCTATTATATGAAAAACGATTGAGATAACATGAGAGAGAGAGAGAGAGAGAGAGAGAGAGAGAGAGAGAGAGAGAGAGAGAGAGAGAGAGAGAGAGAGAAAGAGAGTACTTAACGATTGTTTGTTTGCATGCTTCGTTCTAATAAAGTGATTCAAGGATGAAATAATTGACTTTGATTGCTACCCTATTACATCAACAAATATATTGTTCCATGACAAGGATAACATTTAGCAATAAACTGTTGAAAAGGTGACTTTTGTAACAAATTTCATCCTACAAAATGTAAACATTGGGTAAAAAGTTCAAAAATACAGGAGCAGCATGTGGAAACAACTCAAGTGTAAAACAGAAATTATTTCCCAGCTCATTAAAATGATTCAAGGATGAAATAATTGACTTAGATTTCTACCCTATTACATGAACAAATAGATTGTGTCATGACCTACTTAACTCTTTTTTTGAAAATACCTATTACATGAACAAATAGATTGTGCCATAACCTACTTCACTCTTTAAAAAAAAAACCCATTAAAACTGGGAAATCTGGTTAAGGTATTCTCGCTTTTGGAGAAGCATTTAAACATTATTTCTAGTGCCTTATGCTAAGTCACCATCAGCCAACGTTTAAATTGCATCAGTGTAATATTTTTGAACTAAAAAGATATTCATCATTTAAGAAATTAAGATGAGGAAAGCCTTGGAGCTAGTTATTGCTTGTAAGAAAAAGAAATGATTTAATTTGTAAAGCTTGCAAACATGTGAAATAAGTAGCTGGTTGTCGGTCTGCATAAAACATTTTAGACACAAAGTCTTGAGAGGAGACTATGATTGGCCTGAGGTTGTAGGATGTGGGGAGCCAGACATACATCATTGGCATAAATATTTCAAAAACTATGATGGATTCTAGGATGAATAAAACTAGAAATCACAAGTAACTGAGAGATGACGAGGTTTATAAACCTCCCAATGGAACAGTCCAATTTATATAGATCTCGTCTCTCTATGGCAGTGAAAAATAGAGAAATGGAAATAATTAAATTTGAATAATTAGAGGATGAGTGCAGACAAAGGGTGGCGATTATTGCATTGGTTTTAGGTCCCATGCTGGGATGGGGACCGAGGTTAGGTTAGAAAATGAATAACGACAGCCTGAAAGCATGCAGACAAAGCAAGAATGTTTTCACAATCTTTTTATTATCAAAAGTGGATGAGGTTGAGGAGATTCATGAGATTCATGAAGCTAGACATTGAAAAGCACAATTTTTAAAATTCATTTGTATGATGTAAAGCCAAGGGTATACTGCTCGATATAGCTGCTTAAAATTGATTTACAGTATGAAGAAAAAAAATGGGTACCATCTGTATTTTCCTCATCAATAGCCTTTATTATGATCCTTATCACCTAGACACTAAAATTACATAAATCTGAAGCAAGAATTTTTTTTTTAATTGCTACACCCCCAGATTGGCAATGTTCCATCTTTACTTGGTAAAAGTGTTCCTATCAGCCAGTATTACCTTTTTATGAAAGTTTATAGAAATGCAGTGTGCATTCTTTTTTGGCTCAGTTCCAAAGATGAAAATGAGGCATGAAAGCCCTGGATTATGGACATGCTCATATTTCACTATTGACATCCATGTCATTTATTCTAGTGTTGACCTTCCCTGTGTAACTTTTGTTGTTGATTTTGCCATCATTTTGATCAATATCATGATGGGAATAGGACAATGTACTTTAATGTTCCCCTGGATCTAATTTTGCTTGGATAGTGTCAAGTTTATGATTGGAAATTGTAAGTGGGTGGTCAATAGTTCAGGTTCATATTTGTGTTTTGCGACTGTCAAGTGATACTTCAGAGAGAAAATGTGATTAGGAACGTCACAATTTGAAACTCCCTCTCCAGGCTTATTGCTGGCTTGACCCTCTCTGTACCTCCTACCCCTAGGATGGTCCATTTTGTAAACATCTCAAGTTGGTTGATGGACCCTGGTGCCATGGATGTGGATCTTGAGTGGGATGATGCTGATGATCATGATGATATAGAGATGGGTTATTAGGCCAAGATGAAGAAAGATTAGTATGGACTAATGGAGGAGAGGGGGGCAGGGAGGGGGAGTATGGAAATAGAGATGGAGGGAGGAAGAGAGAGAGAGAGAGAGAGAGAGAGAGAGAGAGAGAGAGAGAGAAAGAAAGAAAGAAAGAAAGAAAGAAAGAAAAGAAAAGAGAGTGATATTAAATTTTTTATAGGAGTGGGATATAAAGAGAGGAAGAGGAGAAGAGTATCGAAAATCAGGAGAGAATGGAGTAGGAGGAGGGATGATTGGGATAGAGAGAGAAAGTGGCAATGAAGACAAAAAGAGAACTGATGGACCAGAGAGTGAAAGTGAGAGGAAACTCAGAAAAGTGTTTTGATAAAAGGGAATGAAGAAGAAGAGAGATTGGTCCAGGTTGAAGTATGTATTCAGAGAAAGGGAATTTCATGGGAAACAGATACGAAGTGGTTAATTTACCACCAGCATTACATGGCTTGAAGATTGATTTCATGGAAAGCAAGGATGAACCTCATAAATATCCTTCTCTAATCATGGACAAAGTCCTGTTCAGCATGCATATCTTTTTTCCATGGACTGATGATGCGAACTTAAAAGAACTTATAAGAATACATAAATTAAAGATATGCTGTGATGAAGGTATTGCACAATATACTTAGTAGCTAAGAGCATGCCATGTATTTTAACCTGTAGTTATTAACTTTCTATCAGTACATGCACATTCAAGCAAGAATCCAAAACGAAATTGAAGTGAGATAAATCGTTGTCTCAGTTACCCCCAATTTGTCCCTTCGAATCTAGTTGATGATCAACCTTATATGCACACTCACTCCATCTCTTGATGTCTGACCAAAGAGCTGTAGTTGTGGCTAATGATTGCCTTTTTAGAAGATTTGGTTTCCTTGCCCAGAGAAGCTTCCCATCTCGCCTCCTCTCGTTACGTCAGCAAGATGGCTGCAGTTTGGCCTTTCAAGTTGCTCGAGTGTTCCTTCGGCTTTCACATGATGATAAACGATGAATGATACGCAATATTATTGGAAGCAAATCCAGCGAGCGTCTAATGGGTATACTGACCTGTTCGCTTGGCTCTAATGGCGGCCATCTTCACACTCTTACTTGCTGGAGGCTTCAATCGGTCTTTCACATTTTCCTTCTATTTTTTTAATTCATTTTGAAACCACTCTTTGAGATCTTAACATACTTTAATGCAAATTTCTTTGATAACCACATGCTCTCTTCTCCTCTACAGAAACTTCTTAAAAATAAAAAGGCAGGCTTAGTCAATCTGCGTTTTAACTTCATAGCATGTCATGTTATATTTGATTCACATGAATATTGTTTCCATCCTTACATGCACTCCATCAGCATTGCATTTAACCTGAGGGAATGTTTTTCGAATGCACATCAGGGGAGTGTCTGGTCGAGAAATGTTGATCTGTATTCAGGCCCACTTGTTTCCCTGGGTAACGGTGCTCCTGCATCATCAACATCCTCCTACCCATCTTTTTCTCTTGGTGGTCTGGGGCTGCTGTTGCTGAAGAGGATGATGATGAGTGAGTTGGGAGATGGAGGAGGGGGAGTTTATAATTTTATGCACACAAGCTCCTTCCAAACATGTTGTTTGTCCGGTCTGCACTTCTATGTTGTGCAATGCAAAAAATATATATGTGGGGGCTGTGAGCGATTTTGCTTTGGAGAGTCCCAAATGAACTCTCCTCTACTACTATTAAAGAAGAGCTCTGGTTAAAAGAATACAGCAAATACATTATTTATTAATCACTTTGTGAAAAAAAATCATAGTTTTACAACACCAAGTCCTCAAAGAGCTTTCATGAACAGAGAAGTATTTTTTTACTTTGATATCATGCATTATACCTGATGATGCATTTCAATGATTCAATTCAAAGAAAGGATTACTATTGCACAGTTCTAGGGATCTGTGAGCCTGCGGAACAAGTTACATGTAATCAGAGCCCATCTCAGTTGATGAGGAGATACATCCTAATCTACAATATCTTCATAAACTTGACGGGGCAAATATTGATTGATGAGAAGCTCATTATGACTTTTATCTCCCATTTCTCTTCATTCACAACTTGTGATGGCCCCTGAGAGTGAGAGTATATTCACAGAGGTGATCAGGGGCACCCGTTCCACTCAGAGGGTATACTTATAAAACAGAAACACATAGTGCAAATGCACTGAAGAAATTAAAACACATTGTCTGTTTGAAACCAGGAGGGTGTAAACTCGTGTAAATAAACACATAGTTAACACAATTCTGGCTCTCAACAGATGAATGAATGGTCGGCCATGTTCATTCTGTCTGCATTTGGACATGTATCTGCAAACTTAAAACAAAAATATGGAAACTCTTTATCATTTATGAGACTTTGACTAGTGTGTACAGTCCACTTGCTCAAAGCAAATTATTTATCCGCAACTTGACATAAATGAAAGTTTAGAATTTGTCATTTAATTGCTTCTTATGAGATTTTAAAAAGTTGAATTAGTCTTAAGATATCCGAATTAAAAACTAAATTCCCCTGCAGGGCAAGTTAAGATAAGTTATCTGCAGCTTAATTCTTCCCTTTGACAAGTTAATCTTCTCAAATTTGCTGTGTAATGAGATACCACTAATTCAATTAAATCCACTGCTGGAACTAAGACATTTAACAAAGGGAAAACTTACACATCTTCATCTTAGACCTTATTTTGGTAAACTCAGCTTTAGAATAAGCTTAAATCGAGCATCATGTTTAAATCTTCGTAGAATACGGGCATTAGAATTTTACTTTCATTGCTATATTTTGATATGGGTCTTTTAGCCAATGAGAGCTGCTTTTTTTGTACGAAAGAGGATCTCTAGATGGGCCTCAATCTTTTCATCATCCCTTCTTATCAACATCCCGCTCCCATCTGGGACCATTACCCTTCTCCCATCATCCATTCTGTATCTATCTTGAAGATGCTCCTTCCAAGAACGAGATGAGGAAGGAATTGAGAGAGAGAGAGAGAGAAAGCCAGTGAATGAGACTCGGTCTCGATCAATAATTCATCCTCATATTGCAGGAGCCAGGCCTGCTCCATATGGGATACGCATAATAACTCTGGCAGGTCAGCCGGTTAGTTGTATCACTCACCTCCTCATAGCATTCTCAATACTCACACTAATTTTTCACTGCCAAAACAAATTTGCATGGTAGAATATTTTGATTATAATTCAGTGGTCACCTAAGTAAGCTATATGTCAGTTGTAGTTGCCGAAAAACCAAATCATATGAAATGGTGATCTTTTATTTGTTTAGGTCCACTTTGCGTGTCTTTATGAGTATGAATGGCACATCTCTGGAGCGATAAGGAATTGTTCACTGCAACAAAAAACCAAAAAACTCAAACCAAAAATGGTTTGCAAATTAAGAAGGGGAGGAATCGGAATGAGACATTTACAGTATCAAATTTCATATTGTCTTTTAGAGCAGATGATAAAAGTCTTTAATAGGTTATTACTTTCTCAGGAGAATTGACTATAAAAGGAATTCTTGGAAATTAATGTTAAGACGATATTCCGTAGAGACCTTTACAAAATGACACCAGAATTGACAACTCCAGTCGTTTATTCTTGACATTTGTTGAAGGCCATCTTAGCATGGCAGATGAACCCAACCTGCATTGTTTTGAGCTGATATGAATATGATAAATGGGTATTACATGCCCTTTGTGCTTTTTGGTTCATTTTTGACTTCGTCGATAACTGATTTGGAATTTGTAATATTTGAAGAGCATTTGTATTAAAGGTCAGTCTTATCAATGGGTCTGGCAATGTTTACTGACTCTATGTACTCAATCTACCACTTCTCATGCAGTAGTCACAAACTCCCCTCTTTATTTCCTTTATATTTCTGCATTTGGATGCGATAAGAAATACAAATTGTCCTGTGGTGACGAAAAGTCAATGTTTATAGTTGCCTTGACGCCACTGAACGTACTTATCCCTCTGTGAATGATAATGATTCTGTGAGTCATTTGAAAAATCTGACTAGATTAAATTATCCACAGTTGTAGTTATTTCTAGTGATTAATTGCCCCTTTGTTTTAGAAGTTGTGAGGCATTTACAAAATCAAATCATCAGGAAACTGGCTGAAGAAAAAACACTACCAAATACCAGGAGATTTAACAACATAAACCCAAATCTTTGTCCTCTACCAATAAAAAAGATGACATTGAACTTGGATCATGCCTATGTGTTGTTTGAATGGGAGATTATTAAAATGCAGTGGTATGACTCTTGCCCATAGGCTTTCTTTAATTGTTTTTAATTTGTGATTTAGTTGATTGTTATATTAATCCACCCCTTTGTAACCCTTTATCTTGTACTTTTCTTAAATATTCACTAGCACCTGGTCCCTGATTAGTCACTATCCCTGATACACATTTACCAAGCTCAAAAACTGTCCCTTATTTTTCCAGTAATGATTTACTTTTGTCCTTCAAACTAATATAAACCTTACTGAGGACTTCTGTGTAAACAAAAATGAAAAAGAAAAAAGAAGGACACAAAGTGCGCTGTATTCTAAACATAGCATTACAAGCATAAAAGTAGACTGTATTCCACATTTCACCTTGAGATATTCTTCGTTTTGGCGGGATTTCTCTTTCCCTTCATCATTCCTTGCTTCACCCTGGCTGTAACAGATCACTTTCAGGTCTTCAAAGATGATGTTTATGACATCTATAATAAAGTGCATCCATGTGACAAGAGACATGTTTATTGCCAAGATTCATCTTTGTTTATTGATCTTATAAAGGCCTTTGCCAAACGAGAGTGACCTGTATGTAACAGTAACGATGGTTGTGGATATCAGAATCCATACATCCAATCTCTTTCTACCAATGTCACCCAGTTCTCCATTGGGGCCCTCTGGAAGAGGGAAATAGATTTTTAGGGAAATTACACCATATTTATGTGAAATATACTTTAGAAGTATATATATTTGCTATTTTATTGGTCAAATTATTGAAACAGTGGGGGATTTAGCTCTAAAAAAGTTTTTAAGCGATGTGGAAAAAGGATCAAATTATAAATTATATACAAGTAGTAATAGATGAGTTAACCGATGGAGGTTTGCCTATACTATTTGAAACGAGCTATAGTGAAAAAAAAATTGTATTTGCAGTGATTGCACCAGTTGACTGGGCAGATTGTGATAACTTCGTGTTTACTTTAGTTTAGAATAATTATCTCTGTAGAGTGGGGGCTGGTCTTACCTTGCGTTGCAGGGGAGGACACAGTGTTCCAAATGTCAACACCCCTGGCCCCTTTCACACACACATACACACACGCACACACACACACACACACACACAAAGACCTGCATAAGTCTGACTTCAGAGGTTATTTTAAACCTCAAAGCAAAGGAAATCATCATGTAGGCTTACTCTCCATGTCTCTTTACTTTTTTACAAAGAGGATTTGTGAAAGGTGACATTTCTAAGTTGGAAAGATTATGCAGAGAGATCTCCCTTTAGCTGGGGTAGAAAAGAAAGCAGCTTTTGGTTGGTAAACATACATCATGACTCAATGGATGAGAAAACATAGGATTGGATTGCGCAAGGGATTAAGTGAGGTGAAGTACTTCAGATTTAGGTGAGCACACCAAAGGCAAGGTATACACAACTCCATTAGACAAAATTAGAATTGGTTTAAAATTCACAGCAATGGCAAACATGTAGACCTACAGCCTACAGGTAGTACTATATTTGAGATTAGTTCATATCTAGGCCTGAACAACCTTTGAAATCGGTGGTAAAGCCTACAATATGAATCGTATATTATTGAGACATTTTTTTCATAAAACATGACATGCTGTAGCTGCTGGTTTCATAATTATTATCGTCAAAAAATGGTGGGTGACTGTAAACTCCTTGGTACTGACTGCAAGGATCATATCAATCATCTGCTGGGACAGCCTGAGAGCCAGAAGGGCATTAGCTCCCATCATCCAACATTAAGTTAACATCCCTCTAGCTCTTACCGGACGATACCTTGCCCTTTCATTTCTCTCCTGATCTCTTCCTTGATCGGCTTCTCCATTTTCCTCCAAATCATATCACTTTCTGATAATATGCAGAGTAAACACTGTGGTACCTTGACACGTAGGTACATGCATAGAATCCGTTATTAACCAAGGAGTGCATGCACTATCCTAATGATTGGTTGAGGCCGCCTGTATCAGGGGTAGGGCCGTAATCGCCGTATACAACGTCCATGCTGTAAGCCATGCTGTAAGTCATCTCAGGTGTATTGTGCAGCTGTAATGGATTTATGAATAATATATAAACCATGCAACAGAGAAAAGGAGATCATGTTTAGAGAGCAAAATTTGTATTTTTTAAAAACTTTGGCTTTAACCCTCTGGCTACTCAATGTCTCATTTACATTGGGTTATCCCATAGGAGGAAGCCAGGACCCAATAGACTACAGAATTCTCAGATTATTTGCTAGTTGATGGACTTGTAGCAGAGCTGTCGGAGCTGTCCATCAAGTATTTTGATTTGGTTACACTAAAATTAAGAGAATATGAGTAAGTGAGTTAGAAGAAACAATTTAGCATTATGACTACTTTTTCAGAGTAATGCTGGTAGCATGGATATTGGGCATTAACATGCATGTGAAATCAAGAGTCATCACCCTTCTTTTTCCCAGTAGACAAGATTTTATTTTGATCATGATCCCAGACTAGACAAACTTGAAAGTGAACTTCTTCATGACTTTGAGCATGGATCCCTCAATTTTGTTTTGAAAATAATATTCTGATCCTTTAGAGGGTCATAGTGTTCAGAGCGAAGCACCTACTGTGGCTGAATTTGTGGCTATCGGTTTACCAATCCATCCTGGTTTCTTCCACATTTCCATTTTAGGAAGTTGATATGAATGTGATGATTGCCAAGATCTTTCAAAATAGTTCTTCTCTCTTCAAGTGTGAACTTAACTCACAGCTTGTGTTTGGTGAAGTGATGATAGACTAGTCTACCAGGCCTTGTGTGTCGGTGTGATGGTGGACTTGGGACAGCTAGGTACTAGTCTTTATTTCAAGTTGAGCCAAGAAGCAGAAAGGAATGTGTTGAAGTCCTTTTTGGTGGTATTCTAGCCACTGTCTTTGTGGCAGCAGAGACTGAGATTGGTTATTTCAGATGAGATGTGTTTTTTTCTGGATCAAAATATTCCTAAACACTGTATTTTATCCAGTTCCATTCTGTAGGAGCCTGATAATAATATTCATACACTACCAAGTAGATGTTAGGGCATACATTACGCATACTTGGGATGTTAGGAGGGGAAAGTTAGTGTGAGTGAGTCATTGAACTTGGTGGGCCTGTTATGTTTTCATTGCTCATGCATTTCTTCTGAGATTATAACTGTAAGCCATTCTCTTGATATATTTTTGAAAGGGATTAAATAACTGAGAAGCAGTAGTGGATTGTGAAGGGTTGTAACTTGCTTACAGGCATAACTTTATGGAGTTGTTGTTTGCCATGAAATTTGAGAGGTTTAACTGGTGAATTTAATTCTCCAAGAGCTGAATAAGTGAAATCATAAACCTCCTGCATTATGCACTAAACCTAAAACGTCATTTGTTCTGAAATTTATGAGGGATTTGGGCAAAGTATTTTCAGATAAAAATTAAATTCCTGTATCAGTTAAGTGTTTCAGTGTGTAGGTTTGCAGAGAGATTTTTCGAAGAAAGTTTGAAAATCTTCAGAATAGATATATTAGTAACTAAAGATGTTAAAAGAGTTGGAATGAAAGATTTGTTAGATTATTACATAAACTATAAGAATAGAGTATAGATTAAGGGTGCAGTCAACTAGTATGTGATTAAAGCATGAAATTATTACATGAGCATAGATTACTTGACCTAAACCAATGATGCATTGATGTGTGTCTTCATAGTAGATCATAGGGTGTTTCTAATGAATTCTGATCACTGGTGTCTGCTATGCTCACTCATCTCAGTGATGCTCACTCAGGTATCAGATCAGGGGGTGTTTCTGTCAAGGTATTCTTAAAGGGCCACATCAAGTTTATCTACAAGTAGGTCACTAATATAACCTATGACTAAGACCAGTGTTAGTGTTGCCCTTAGCCTGATCTAATCAGGCAGAAATAGTTAGAATTTATCACCACTTAATAAAATTGTAATTAAGCAGATACGATTAGAATTTAACACCACTTCATGAAATTGTAATTAAGCAGAAACATTTAGAATTTAACACCAATAAAACTAATTGTGCACTTGCCTAAGCAAATACCCAATCACATACCCGGTATAGAGTAGTGTTCTATAGTTGCTGGTATATTCTATCATACTCATTACTTTCTGATAGTCAAGTGAGTTCATATTTCAATCATCTATAGGTATGTATGCCTTGGAGTTGAACCCTCGCTGTCACTTCCAATACTGCCTCCGCGTGACATTTCTAACTCTACCATTGCCAGTGGCGAGCAAAGTTTGCTCATCGCGTCGGGGTCTGAGCATCTGTCATTCAAATCTAAGGACTCCATTTCGGTGTTGTGCAATGCTTAGCTCAGAATGCAGGAGAATTCCGATCTCAGCTAGACTTGGCTACCAGGAGTTCCTGGGAGGCTACTGAACTTTGTTGTCTTTGACTAGCCCTCAAAGGAGGAATTGGCCGCACTGCGAATCCCTGCAGCACTGCGAATCCCTGCAGCACATGCAGTTTGTCAATCACAACAGATCGTCAACAACAACATTGACGATCAGAATTGTGGCGAAATGGGTACTGTCCACTGTCATTGTGAGATCCACTGTCTGCCAAGTGAGATCAAGGGAAATTGTGTCATGTCTCCATCATTTGGCCCTAAGATTATGCAATACATTTGGGCTTCATAACATCAATGTACAGTCAAACCTGTCTTAGTGGCCACCTCTCTATAAAGGCCACCTGTCTATAGTGGCCATGTATTTTGTCTCCCATGAGAGAGGAATGTGTGTTTTAGAACCTGTGCACTTTCTCTGTTTCCCTTGGGTGGCCTTTATGACTGTATCATCATGTCTTACATAATCAGTGTTTATTTTGATGCAGTGCATTGTATGATTGCAAGTGAATTAAAATGTTGTTATCTTTAAAATTGTGTGTAACTTGGTATTGCAATTAATCCTTTGTAACTTTTTGTCTTTCCTTTGTTTTGACCGATTTTGAGTTACACTTCTTGAACCATGAAAGGCAATGTTTCTTGTGAAGAGAATAAATAGGACTGGCTAGGGAAGAGAACTTTTCCTGTATTATAGAAATGAACCAAACTCATATACCAGGTTGTTTCAATTTGATATGATTGGTTAAATGAATTCCCACCATTATAGGTCATCACACTGTCTGCAGATCTTACCAGCAATCACTTTACAGGATCTAGATCAAGAAAATTGGTTGTACTGGGAAGTGTGAGAAACCTGGAAGGAAGGCCCGTAGAAATGATCCAATTTCCTCAACCATATCATTTATTAAAAGCTCTGATGCTATTAGGGTAGATTGGAATAGTTCAGAGTGGGTGTTGTGTTTGTGTGTGTGTGTGTGTTCGGCTATTCATAGTTCAAATCAAGTTCATTCCTTACAATTTTCATTATTTTCTTTTTAATGGTGTCTGTTTGTAGGGTCTAGTAAACATTGAATAGGGATATTTCATTCTTGAGTTACGTACTACTTCAATAACATCATGGATAGATTCCATTCTTAAATATTCTATTTTCCTAGCTGTTAATGATGTATGGATATTCACAGATATTCTGTTCTACATTTATGCAAATTTTCTTGTTCCCTTATTGGTTAGTATTGGTTCGGCATGCTTGTATCTGCTTTGTGAGTCACATTTCAATTAGGTCCTCTTGTTAAGCAAAAAAATCAATAGGCCAAAACATGTTTTATTTTAATGGAAATCAATTCATGTAAATAACATTCTCAGAGGATGCAAAGTGATTCATAAATATGTTTCTTTTGTGTAGGAGTCTCTCCAGTGCATATCTGAGTTGTACTAGGGTCACTATGTATAATATCAGGCTGCCCCCACAATGGCACACAATCGATTCCACCACAATGTGTATTTAGACGACACTAGAACAAGAATCAATATAGTAGTGGTCACACTATTGAAGTAGTTTATTGGCTGGCTTTTATTCTGTGTTTAATAGTGATAGAGAGAGATGGAGTGCTATATTGGGAGGCAATAAATAGTCATGTTGTCATTTGGTGGATAGGTGTAATATCAAGAAATGGAAGTGGACTGAGGAATTGCGGTCGGTCGTGGCGTGGGAGCTGAAGATGAGCTCAAAAGCGAGGTGGCAGAAAGGAGTCGAGAGTCAGGTGTGAGATGCGGCCGACAAAGTGTTTGTCAAGAAATGAAAGACTGGGAAGTGATACTGGTCTGTGTTTGAGTGTGTTGTTGCTTTTACAAGAGAAAAACAATCTTTGATATAAAAGTGCCAGTTTCGGAAGTCTGCTTCAAGAATTTGAACCAACTTGCACCAATGGACCTACTATATGTGCAGATGTAGGATGGATTTGTGGGAATGGAAAGAAAGACATGCAGGCAAATAGATCCGGTAGAAATATGGTTTATTTTTTTCAAAAGATAGCTGTACTGATAAAATCTGAGGAGTGTTTGTCTAGTCACTTTCCCTCATACATACATACCTTGTTCAGAAGAGTGCATGTAAAGGTCATGGTATTCACTGTAATCTTCTCATTAGTGCGACATTTGTCTTTAATAGCCTTGTCAGGAAGCCAATAGGGCAATTAATCTTCACATTTATCACACACTGCAGCAATTGATTTATGTTGTTCCAATCAATCACCATTTCTGAATTTATATTGACTTTTTCCCCCAATTTTCTTTTGTTTTCTTGTCAACCATCATAATGTAAAATTTAATTGACCTACTCTGAAGCATATTTACTTGTTAATTACATGGTTAAGCCTGTGGCCATCGCATCTTCCTACGATATTCTTAACCATTAAGCAACTAAACCACCCGAAACAGCCCGTCCGTTTTCATCCATTTTCAACATGCTGTAGTGTAGTATCCGTTCTATGGTGTCTACCTTGATAATGTTGTACGTGCGTAATCCTCTAGTTGGACTCTGCATAGAAAAATAGCGCATGTTTCATATTGTTCAGAACAAGGTCAAAATGATGATATTATGCTTATCTTCCAGTGAGTAATAGCACATTTTTACACAATCTCTAGTTGCTAATGGGTTATAGATGGTGGGGTCATTCATGGTAAGGGCAGGAATGTAGATGTCACAGGGACTATTCTGTTTGATTAATAAATGAGGTAACAATTACCTTGTCATTAGTGACCTTTTATTGTTGTTAGTAAAGAATTAAGGATGAATTTGTTGCATTTTATCGCCATGAGTGTAAACTATAATACACTTTGAGGTGTTGGTCACCTAGGCATAGATGGTTTGGGAAGTTAGTCTTAAGTTCTTTTGGTCAACCGCATAATACATTGTAGGAAAAACTTTTTCTTGCCTACTTTGGTGTGCATTTAACTATTCTCAACTTTGAGCCACTTCCCTCCCCCACTCTCCTATTTCCTTGCTTCATTCATTCATGTGAGCCCACAATAGCACTACCTGTACTGGATTATCTCAGAGAGAGGTGGCAAATTCCTGAGGACAAAAGAGGCCCTTGAGAGCATGGAAAGGGAACATTGTGTTGATACAACAATAGATGTATTCATATCCCTCCCCCTTCTCCGTTCACATCCTGGCTGCTGCATAGACCACCCCCAACATGGAGAAGAAGTGTAACAATGTACCTCTTTAAAAAAAATGCCCCTATTTTCCATCAGGGATGGGGTTTTCTTCTTGCGGACACTATACTTTAGCAGCACTTCAAGTTCCACCCCTCACAACAGAATACTGAATCCCCCCTCCCATTTCTCCTGTATGTCCAGTCTTAGATTTGTGAGTCTCTGGTATTGCACCCCTTCTTAATTCCATCTTTAGCGTTACCAGCACTGCCACTGGAGTAAACTGAACCAGTCTATCCCCATCCCTCCATTGTAGATTGTTACTGTTAAATTAGTCCACCGATGACTTTAGTTAGTGTTTGTAGACAAGAAAAGAAGACACAAAAAAGGCAGACATGCATGTTTGACTGGGGGATCACGAGTACCCCATTTGTGATTCCATTGCTCAAGAATAGTAGGGGTATTGATTGCCGACAAGACATTGGATGTTCAGCAGAGCGTATCCGTCTACGCAGGGTCTTTCTACTTTCATTTCAGAAGCTCTGAAGTCTTGTTCAGCTGTATTGTTCATGGTCATTAGCTGAGCTGTGAGTCAGTGGACGAAGAGCTATCTTAGAGCTACTGAGGTAGAATTTCAATTGATCATGGTTCATCAGTATTAGCAATATGAAGATCAATGCTTCGTGGAAATGCTGAGCAGTGTGACATCATCATTTTTCTCGAGATATTGATCATAAACTCTGTCACAGGCTTCATATAATGCATGGGAAAAGCTTTCAAGGTACTACTATTTATTCCCTGAATTATGATTTATTTATTTTCCTGTCAAAAGGGATACTTCTCAGCAGATGGTATTTCTGTGCAAATTTATTGTTTTATTCATATGGAATGTTAAAGTCAATCTCAATATTTAATTATTTTTGTTTCTCTTTCTTTGTTTTTGTTACAGGTGAGGAACGTCAGAGTCCTGCAACCTGACCATTACTGACTAGTAGCGCAATGCCCAGCAGACTCCAAGGTGACCAGTGACAGAGGTCCGATCAAGACAAGAACTATTTCCCAAGAACTTCACACCGAGGACTAGCCTTCATCCATCTCCATCTTGCCTCTGTAAATGAGGTGACAGAAACAGTGTTCTGACAGCTGGGAAAACAGTCTCCCCAGATATTCCCCTACAACTTCCCTCTTCGCTTCTGTTCATTCTGGAGGGTACTTGGGAACAAGAAAGCTTTGTTGTATTTCTGTGCTGCATCGGAGTAGGAAATAATTGGAAGAAGAAGAGGAGGGGAAAAGAGGATTAGCATTGACTTGTTAAAGTTGTTTTGCAGCTCACTGAATCCAGAGCTTTTTGGGGGTACTTCTTAACATTGGGCATAAGAAGGAAGGCAAACACAGAACGTTTTAGTGTTTGCTTGCTGATCTTTGTAAGAGGTGTTATAGAAGGTATTATTACAACTCAAGCTGGAATTATTGTTGTTCGTGAGGAGGAGGTGAAGGTGGAACATCAGACAAGATGGAGTCTCACTCAGGACCACACACATTTTTAACAGTACTAGTGATGTTGACTGTACTAGCAGTAATGCTTGTATCCCTTGGACAAGCCCAGGAAATCAATGCCGTGTATAGGGATTGGTATGAACCCCAAAGCAGAGACAATCTTGGAGAAGAATCGGATGCGCTGGAGCCCAGCTTTGGAGTCTGGAAACCAGTATCACCGGGGTGGGGTATACCCGATACCACAGCAACGGTGGGAGTGGCATTCAGTCATAAGATACCCAAAGAGGCTTTCAGGGGAGACGTAGATAAGTACATGGTGAGTATTGTCAAGAACAGTTGAGATGGTTTCAAATCAATTGCAACTTGATATCTATCATAACTCTGTACTTGAATAAAGAGATAGGAGTTTGTAAGTTAATTGATTAGACTTGCGGTCAATCTGAATCAATTACACCTCCGTATAAGACAGGAGTCAGGGCTGGAGAGTTGCCAATTTGGGGGTCTTCTGCTTTATCTTTGATAAAGCATAGTCCTATACGTACAATGTTTTTAATTCAGAATGCAATATTATAAAGATGGTGAAGCCTGATAAGTGATAACATAAGAAATGTACCGAAGAGATTTACTTGGGTCTTAAATATTACAGTGCTTCATTTGGTTGATGTATTCATAATGCCAATGTTAAAAAAATTAACATATCTGTTTATAAAACAACAGGAAATGCACCAGCATCCGTCAGTATAAAAAACAAACAAACGTGTTTCAGTTTCGTTGGCATGATAGTTGGACCCTGCTGAACACACAAGGGGTATACAAATTGATGATTTCATCTGAATAAATCTTTGATTGGGCAATATGTTTTCACCATCTCCATTCCAATAGTTGGTTATAATATATAGTGGTACTTCCATTTGAATTGGCTGACTTGATGCAGCAGTTTGGCAATCTTTCTATTACCGATAACGATGCACCTGTGATATTGCAGAACCAGAGATGAGATGCTCGTGGAGGATTGATGCGGTATGCCTAAGGGAAGAGTTTGAGATAGTGCTATGGTAGAGTTGAATGGTTTGGCTTCTGGATCTGGAAGGGTTTGCTGCGTGAATGCTCTCTCTTCATGTGATTGGACTGACACAATCAATGTCGCTCGGGAATCTTTGTCGGAAATGCAATCTTACCATTCCCTTGAAAGTCGAGTTGACTAAGGAAAATCTCCTTGAGTCAACTATCAAATGAATATGAGAGTGGATGTACATGTATGTTTACTTCTTCCTTGAATCTTAGCTCCTACAATTTATTTTCTATTTGGACTTTGGCTTTGGACTGGTGAAAGGTATAGCCTACATCTAAAATTGCACATTGTTTCAATATGGTGGGTTAGCTCTCCTTCTCATGAAATTTAAAATGGAGTGAAAAAGGTTTAGGTGAGGNTAAGAAACAATCTTTCATGTCCCTTCTTTTACTTTTTGGCAATATGGTACAGATTTAGATCTCAATGCAGTAATTTGTGCCAATACATTGCAAAAGTAAAAGAAGGAGCCGTATCCAGCACGCAAAGTCGCCATTTGAATTCATTTCAATGTATACACTACTAGAAACTTCAAGTGATGGCATCGGTGCGCGATAGCCGCACGGTCTAAGGCGCTGGCTATGAGAGGCAATCTATGTGTGTGCCGGCACGGATTCGATCCTGTGGTCGGAATTTTTTTTGGGGGGGGTTCTTTTTTTTGTTTGTTTTTTAATCTCAAAAGTAGGGGTGCGTCTTATACACGAGTGCGTCTTATACACAGAGATTTACGGTACATCTAAAATTGCACATTGCTTCAATATGGTGGGTTTAGCTCTCCTTCGTATGAAATTTAAAATGGAGTGAAAAAGGTTTAGGTGAGGTTGTTGCCACTGGAAGTATTTACCCCTTCAGTTCAAGGAAGTCTTTTGGAGTATTTATATATATATAGGCCTATTGCTATCATGGTAAAGAGTTGGTAAAGCAAGTGTATTTGATGCTTTATATTTCTTCATTGCGATCTAGTTGAAGATTGGTTGAAATAAGTACTCTTGCTTCTATTCTGCATTCCTATGAGGTTACGCACGCACCTGGCCATCCCATTCATACAATCCCCTAATGCTTGTTATCCCTCAATACAACTACCCACTGGCCTATAACGAAACAATAGCCTACCATCAAACAGATCTTTCTAATAGTCCAGAGCCCAATTGATTGCGACCCATTGATTCCCTATTCCTAGTTGTCCTCCCTGATAAAACTTGCCTTTTATTCATGCTCTCCTGGTGTCATAAGAAGAAAGGAAGAGAAAGTGAATGGGAGAAGTGTTAACAAGACCAGGTCTAGGCTCTGAATTGGGTGTGTTGTTGTTGCTCTCTCACCCTCTAAGCCCAAACAGTGTTTAGGCAGTGAATGGGAGGATTTGGGTCCGGCCGGTAGCTTAGTTGACTCCATTCATGCTGTGATCCACTTGGACCGGCTCCAAGACATCCATAGACAACCATTCTAATCACTGCATTTTAAGTTGACATCCCCAGAACTGTATGAAACGCACAGACATTGTCCAAACTATAATATGGCTATAAACAGATAAAGCTAGATGATGGTTGTAGTTACCACAGTTTCAATTTTTATTACCATCACTACAAAACACATTTGGATTTATAAAGCAATTCATTTGTTGATGGAGAGACACAGTGATGTGAATGAGTGAAAAGACTGGTAACAAATCCTGTCTGAGCACTAAAGGAAGTATTAGTGAATGGGGTGCACATAATAATAATAAAACCCCTCTGCATCCTACAGAGGCTTAATCTGATTGCGCATTAATGTAAATGTTACGCCTCTCTTGTCAAGAATGTAGGTAGACATCGAGGAGTCAGCATTCATAATCCTTTAGTCATGAAACATATCACTTAAACTCCTTTTCTTTTCTGTTTCCTAACTTCTATTTAAGGAGATAAAAGAGATGACAATTACTCTGTATAATCAAGCAGTATTCATTGAAGATGCAAGAGAATGGCAGTCAGCTTAGGTATTTTAGTTTCATGGTTATCAAAAAGGAAAAAAATAATAATTTGGATTTTGGAAATCTTTCCATTTTTTCTGTAAAATCTAACAAACATACATGTATATACAATGATTGACTGTAGGGTTTGATGATCTGGGGGGGGGGGG
>BEXV01000774.1:30944-43952 GCA_003118195.1 Hemicentrotus pulcherrimus | reverse complement strand
GGGGGGGGGGGGGGGGGGGGGGGGGGTTGTGATAGATGGGACGCTTGGTTGTTTTTCTCCTGGGAATGTATCTTCTCTCGTTACAACGAAAATTGGATTGTATATAATTCATTTATTTTTTCTTTGAATGTTAAGTGGGCAGCCATGTTTTCTATAATGTGATGTTTAAGTAACCATGGGGGACTTGAATAGCACAGACTGTGTGGTATCTGATTTAAATTATTTAATGCGTTTTTTCACATATGTTTGGATGATACTTCAGATGAGAAAACTGAAAGGAGGCACACACTTTCTGGATATGGAAAAATGAAAGTCGCTTACTATGTTATTTATGAATTATAGTAGGAAAAAGGCAAGTAAATGTCGAGTTCAAGTCGAGATCATATAGGGCACATTGACTTGAATTTTTAACTACCACAATTTACAGTAACGGAATCATATTTCAATGATAACGTAAACAAAAAAGAATAGTAATGAAATGAAGAAAAAAAATGAATTGAGTCAGCAAGAGAAGTGGTAGTTAACAAGGTAATCAAAATTGAACCATGGATGTACTAGCAATTTATGATTTAACACATGGGAGTGAAGCATGTTTAAATGTATTTTCAACTTCATAGAGAAAATATGATATTTCAAAAAACATGAATTTTCTCATGCAAACAACTCTCATTATCTGTCAAATACATACAAATTAACCGCAAAATAGAGCGATACTTGTACAAATAGCAGAGAGCCTATGTCGCCTAAGGGGATTTTATTTCCTCTTCTCCATGTCAAGCCCTGGGCAGGCATATGAAAACATATTTTTCCCCTCAGCAGTTAAACCTTTTATTTAATTACTATTTCTGTTATTGAGGTTTTACCCGTTCCCAGTGCTATGAGTCATGCGAAAGTGGATAAGGTGGAAGATACTGGTAGTCAGTGTGTTTGACTCATGCTGAGTTGGTTGGATGACTGCAGGACAAATCTTAGAGATCAATAATACATCATAGTATCTTCCTCATACCTGAAGCAGAGTGTAGAGTGCAGGGTTATGTTGAGGGTGCAGTTCTTTTCCCCTTTCTTTGCCATAAGCACCTTGTCCTGAGTTAAATTTGGAGCTGGTTTTCCATATGTTTGTGCTAAATAAACCATAAATAGCCTGGTATTTCATTGAAAGTATATTGTGCTCACATTAGTAATTGATTTTTAAAAGTTGATTATGATGCATATTTGTATTTATTTTATTATGCAGTTTTTGAAAATGAATTCTTATACGATAAAAGGAGGTACAGAGTGGGAGAAAGCCTCTTATTTGTTGTCATTTTTGCAGCAATTTATACTCTCCTAAATTGGGTCATCCTAGAATCCTACTTCCTACTACTGTCTAGGGAAAACTAGGAGGATTTTGTTCTTTTGCACTATTCATCTGTAATATTATATTCCACCAATCTGTTAATCAATCTGTCTGCCAATAGAAGTTATTTAAGCATTATTTCATATCCTTCTTTAATAGTTTTGTATGAATAGAACCATTATACCACCCATGTCATGATGCATACATGTACATGTAGCTTTGGGACAAGATAGGAAAAAAAAAATCCACAAATAATTCTATCAAATTTTCGAAGGAAAAGGATGATTTCTTTAAAACATGCAGGGCCTTGGTAATTGTACCGGTAGTCATTTTTTTTGCAGTGGGCTATCTTTTATGTAAAATACAAATAGTTGAGTTATTTTTGCCGCCATTGAATGAATAGGCATGCACATACCCTACATAATTATCTAGTAAATAAAAAAAAAATGAAATCCCATTGCTCCTTCCACCTTCAAGAAATTTTTGATTATTTTAATGGATGAAAGTGACATTCCTTTTCATTTTTCTTTCTATTTAAAAAGAAAAGAAATCACTTTTATTTGATTTTGACCCACTACACTTCACAAACATTTAATGATTTATTTATTAGTTCATTCCTGCTCTCCGGAAATGAAGAAAATCTTTACAATGACACTGGGAAAGTCTGCTTCCGACATACATACACAGGGTGATATGTACATGGGAAAGAACGCTCTTTCTAAAAACTGAATACAGATGTGCCACACATGTGGAAAGAAAGTCACAAAGTTCAGTCAAAATTTAGGAATCAAAGAGTCTACACAGATTTATCCAGTATAGGCATCTGACATCTAATGTTATTCGCAGATGTTCAGATTGAATTACAAAACCGTTCTTAAAGACTGACAAACAAGGACTGATTTTGTTGCGAATATAAAAATCTTGTAACTACACATGTTAGTGTACTTGTCAAAGGCACTATCTTGTCACTTTTCACTAACAAGTTGAGGGGGGGGGGGATTGGAATACGCAATTTAATTTGGTCGAGGGTCGTTAGGTGTTGACAAAGTGGTTGTCATCCCTGCGGAAGCGTAACTCAACTACCAGATTGTAGAGAAAATATCTGTCTCCAATGGCGGCCATTGTTTGCGGCAGATCGTGGATGTATGCTGGGCACTTGAAATGAAATGAAGGGAAAGTTGGTGAGAATGATTGTACATCTTTAGCCTTGAAAACTTGAAGGTTAATATTGTGAGAATATTTTGATTTATTTGAGAGACTCTCTTCTCTGCAATGTTTTTTTCCTGCCAGTAATCCTGCTTTTAATTGTCTATTGTCAATGAATTTTCATTGAAGGCCATGCCTTGTATTGTCCAGAAGTATACACGGAAAGGGATTTTAAGTTCAACTGAACATGTACATTGTAGGTCTTTATCTCTACCATGAATTTTTCACTATAAAGTTGGGATTAGAATTTACATTTTCTTCAAAGGTACAGCCAGATATGATACCCGATCCAATCAAATCCAGTCTTCCATATGCTAAACCTTTCCCTCAGGCACTGTGAGGCAGGTTGTGATAGATAAATGAAATAATTAGCTTTTGCTTTCTGCATTATGCATAGTGTTTCAGGGAAGATAGTGCTTTTCAATCCTTACCTATTTTGGATCATCGGTGCTCATCCATTATGTGCTTGTGTTTTGGATTTTCAGATGTTTTGGTCTTCGATAAGGCCTTATCATAGAATTTCCTCCAGGCTTTGGAGAAAATAGCATTTAAAGCTTGTTTTGCGAAGTTGATGTAGTCAGTTATTGTTTAGTAATATTGGATGTGCCTACCCTATCAGTATTGAAATCATAATTTGAGTGTATGTAAAGTTCACAAAACGTCTAGGCCTGTAGTTTGTCGGAAATGATATTTACTAAAGTCCACATAAGGATTTCTACAAACAACTGGTTATGACGGTATATTAAAGTTAGTTAGCACAGTTCATATTACATCTTGGAGGTTTAATAATCTAAATTTGATTTCAGCCAAGCAAGACTTATATTTTGTTATAAGACAAAAAATGCCCTTGAGGATGTGAATGTTACAGTCATTTCTCTAATAAAATGTGTGTCTATTGCACATCTTTGAATGTTTCCCCCACATGGGGAGTTGAAGTAGGGATGAAGACTTGCTGTTTTCTCTTAGCAAAAAGTGTCCTTTGGATTTTGAATCCCACACAAGAGTATTTCAACCAATATAGCCAAATGCTTCACCACAATTTGATCCATTTTTCCAATAACTTTTGCCAACTCTTTGTATTTCTTGTATATGGTCAAAGGTCATTTATGATAAAGTCTTGGGAAGAAGCATTACAAAATATCAGCATTCTGGAAGAAGGCCAGCTTGTTTTTCATGAGGAATGTGACGTTTTGAGTAGTTTTGCATTCTGCACCAATGAATCATGTCTGTCTAAACTTATGGAGTGGCCCTGGCGTGACCTTACTGAAAGCTGGTGGACTTTATGAATTCCACCTGTGCTCCCTCTCCCTCTCTCTCTCTCTCTCTCTCTCTCTCTCTCTCTCTCTCCTCTTTGAGGAATTGTTGAGTTTCATTTTTTAAAGAGAAGGTTAAGTTCTGGGAAGAGGTGAAAAATAATTTGTGAGCGTTATCATTCTTATTATGCAAGTGTGGAAGAACATCAGTTAAGACATGTTCCTTGAAAAGCCTGGCTCTTCAAATGCCTTCATATTCTAAATATGTCATGTAACATCGTAAAACTCCGGGGTAGGATTTTTACACCACGTGTTCGTGTAGTCCCATATACATCTTTCTGTGTACAGTTTGTAACTTTACCAAGACTTAATTGGCCAAATTTCTTATCATTTTGATGATTCCAGAACCTTGCAATACACACAAATTCTTATATGCTAGATGATCTACCTTTTCTGGTTGATTCCACACCGTTTTTTTCACAATGCAATTGCATGACCAGAACTCAAGTTCATCTTTTAAAAAAAAAACCTACAATGGAGTTCTAACTGCATGCTGAACCCTCTGTACATTCACACTATCTAGCTCTCCTTCTTTCTCTCTCTCTTTCTCTGTTTCTCTGTTTCTCTGTTTCTCTCTTCTTGACGTTCACACTATGTTTCTGACTTTGTTCATCTCTCTCTTTCTTTCTCTCTTTCTCTCTCTCTCTCTCTCTTTCTCTCTCTCCCTCCCTCAATCTTTGTCTGCTGTTCTCCCTCTTCTCTGTGTTATCTTTCTTCCTACGAGCATATCCTTCCTAATCATAGAAGTGTTTGTTTTCTCATAAATTAAAGAAATGATTATCATGTCGGCATTATGTTACTTTTCACAATACACACAGAAGATACCAAAAATAATCCCACTTTCCTCGGGTTGCATACAGGTACATCTCCCAGCAGGTGTATTGAAATATATATGGATTACCTTGGATATATGGCCTATGAGAGGATCGAGTATCGATAGGACTCCAGAGGGCAGCATACCGCTTCTGGTTGTGGTACACTTGCACTTAAAGATTTTGCCAGGGTAGTATTATTTTGTGTTGTTAAAACCATAGCATATTGTTTTAAAAATAAAATGTTTTTGACTTCAATTTTCTGATCTTATTTTTTCTTCTTCTTCTTCTTCTTCTTGTTACAGTTGAAAGAAGTTGGAGCCCAGTCGCTTCCATCATGGCTGAACTTCAGCAACAAGACAAATACACTTCAGGGAATCCCAGGAAAGGAAGACCTGCGTCAGTACTACATCTCAGTAACTGCATTAGGAAAGGTGTCCAACCTCACCAAGGACAGTTCTAACACAAAGGATGTCTTCAGCATCAATGTACTCCCTCAAGACACACCACATACAAAGAGCACAGATGAATCCACGTCCAAACACAAAGACGTAGTGGTGGTTTGTCCACCAGAGAAGCCTGCTGTTCGAGCAACTATCATCCTAGATGCTGACTGGTCTCTATTAACACCACAAGAGAGAATCAGTATGGTATCCAAGTTGTCCAAGTATTCCAGAATACCCATGACTGCCTTCAAGCTTCTCCCAGAGAAGGATGACATCAAGGGTTACCAGGCCTTAGCTGCAGGCAGCGGGAATATTGCCACTGCTAAACATGAAGGGTTGTCACTGAGTTGGGTGGTTGGCTGTGGGCGGAATATCGACCAGCTTCCAGTTGTTACCATCTTAGAGGGCGCTTCTAAGGATGGTTCCATGGCTGAAAAACTGAACTATGACATTAAGGGCTGGCATGTCAGCAGTAATACCCCAATCATCAAGAACAGAGTCAGAAGACAGGCCCCTTTGATGGGAACCCCAGTTCCCACTCCCCTCCCGACAGGTGCACCTAAACCGACAGAAGTTCTTTCCACTTATACCCCTTCTACTCACATCATCCCTACAGAGAGCTCACCAGTTCTGAGCAGTATGATCAGAACAGCAGGTACCCAAGACCCAATGACCATGACTGCCAAAGAAACTTCAACCAAAACAGGGAAGGTGTCTATCTCCCCAACAGTGAAAGCATCAAAGACATCTTTCTACAAAACACCTGTAATAACTCCTACACCAACACCTGTTGCGACAACTGAAGCACCTACTGAAGAACCTACTCGCGCATTCAGTCCACCAGTTCCTTCAATGACAGCTACAGAGAGCCTAGTGGTTCTGCCTACAGTGACCTCAACACCTATTTCAAGCACTCCTGTTGACACAATGGCACCTTCAACAGTTGTCATCATGCCTACTCCAACTAAACCCGTCACAACTCCATCAGACACTATACCAGAACCGACAACACCACCAAAACCAGCAACTCCATACGTCAACAAAGGACCCGAGATAGTCCACCCTATTGAAAGAATAGATGTCATAGTTGGAGTTCCTTTTGTGTTTGTAATCCCTGCAGACACCTACATGGATCCCGAAGATGGTAATACTCGTGAGCTGTCACTGATGCTGGTGGATGCAGATGGTACGCTCTTGAGCTCTGACTTCTGGCTTAAGTTTGACAAGCAGAAGCAGACGATGTTTGCTTACACTGAGAAGGTTTTCGATGTGGAAACATACGTCATGATAGCTCAAGATAAAGAAGGTGTTGAATTACGAGATGCCTTTGAGGTTCATGTCTTGGATTCCAATGCAGTACAAGAGGATCCACCTCCAGTTGCCATGGGAGCTACACTTAATATTGACTTTGATGAGTTTATCAACAATCCTGAGCTGCAGCTTGATATCCTGAACAGAATAGCCAGTATCTTTGGCGATCCTGATGCTAGTGCCCTGACGATAACCGGTATACGGCGCGGTTCAGTCATTCTCTCTTTCACCAATAATACCATTCCAAAGGATACCTGTCCTGTCGAGTTGATAGAAGAACTCATGAAGAAGCTAGTGACACCTGATGGCAAGCCAACTCAAGCCCTTATTGATGCTTTTGCTCCTAATTACACCATTTCTGGTGTTGAGGCAGCTCCTCAAGGCACTTGTGATGCTACCACTCCAGCACCTACAACTCCTTCCACCAAGGCTTACGTACCTCCTTTAGATGGCAATACAAAAGCTAATGATGCATGGATTACCAATGTCCTTCCTGGTGTAATAGTAGCATTCATCATCATCCTGGCAGGTATTGTGGTGTTCATACTCTACCGCAGGAATCGAAAGGGGAAACTGTCGGACGAGGACCAGAATACGTTCATCAACAAAGGAATCCCTATCATATTCACTGAAGAGTTGGACGAGGCTGACAAGCACCCTTCATCGACACCACTGATCATGAAGAATGAGAAGCCACCTTTACCACCACCGGAATACTCTGCAGAAGACGGGACGAGACAACCTCTGATGAGTGATCACAGATCTACAGATGATCCAAACAAGCCATCAATGCCCATGGTGGATCTAGGGGGATCCCCTCCCTACGAGCCTCCACCACCAATAACACCATCACCACCAGAAAGTAGGAATCCTCATGCCCCAAGCACAACGCGATTTCAATCACCACCTGCCTACGTTCCCCCTTAACCTCCTGTGCGTGCTGTTAATCTGTTGATCCAAGGATCCCTGTACCACTTTCTATCTAACCAATGCCTTGATGATGTATCCTGATATCGTCAGCCTCGTCATGCAGTCTGAAGAGTCCACTTAGAGAAGGGAAAAAGAGACAATAATGACTTAGGAAAAGCTCCTTTCTCTAATTTTGTACAGGACCTGAACGTTTCACATCAAATTGACACTATTGATCTTGATATATTTGTCAAACTGTCAAACAAATGTAAAATTAGTAGGTCTGGCTTGGGCTTCACTGGCCATGTGTATAGTAAACAAAGTGCATCTCTTGAGATATGTACTATAGTGAGTTTTATATTTAACATGTTTATTTAATGATCATTAAATAAGTAATGTGTTCCTTCAAATGTAAAAGACATATACATGTGCGATTGTGCTATGAAAACAAAAGCTTGATAACATTGGGTGACTCAATCAGTCACACCATTCATAGTTATGCTTGCTTTCATTGCTAGAGGGCAGTTTTTACTTGAAAGTCCAATTCAAATACAAGAGTTTCTAAGCTGTAAAATATTCTTCCAGTGGTCTGACATGAAATAAAGGTTTTGTATTCAATCAAATATGATGCAATTTTTTCTTCAAAGCCTTTGCTTGTAAGAAGAATGGAAAAAAAAGGCAAGTTTTGGTTTTCCTGCATTTAGTTAGCTATTACCTGTACTTCCTTGGCATAAATGATGTGTCATTTGCAATATTGACTTTCTGATTTTTGATATGTATATACCTGTACAGGTGTAAGAAAGATGTAAAGAATACAAAAACTTGGACTTGTCGACGTGATGGAACAATGTTGTCTACAAGCTGTTCATGTTTCTGATACCTTTAGTTCTTTCATTAATTATCACCCATGAAAAAAATAGCATCGTGATTGCATCAGCAAATTCTCTCATCTTATTTTGTACACTATGCATTATGTATTTATGTATAATTGACATGAAGTCATATATTATATTTTTGTCTCGTCTCTCTGTTGCTTTACGGTTAGATATGTGAAGTGTTCAGGCATGCATAGTACATAGTTCTTGTGGTAGTGTATTTTCTGAACATGGGGATCAGAAAATAAGTGTTTTTGCTGATGATGTTAGGAAGCAAACTAGTATGGTGCACAACTCATTCCTGCATTATCGTTTGTATGCAAATGAGATGGAATAGTCCTTTCTATTTGTATATTATTTTGTCACCTTTACAACTAAATGACATTGATTTTTTTATTTTTTATTTGGCATCGACTGAAGTTAACATGTCAAAACGGATGCTATTGTTATCGTTCAGGAATCTATTTTTTAAGTCATGATTTTTTTTTAATGTTTCAGGTCTAAAGGTTCTCCAAGACAACTGTGAATGCTGTTTGTCATACGAGGGCATTTGAACTATTGTACATAGTAGGAATCAAAAATATGATATGTATGAATTATCCAACATCATGTATGATATTAGAGACAGCTGTGTAGCCATATCTTTCATTTATAATTTCTTCTGCGTGATCTTGATAGAATGTTTCAGCACTTTGCATGGTCTTGCAAGCCAAGTCCTGGTTCAACAGTACTCAATAGTCTTTGGCAAGCCTCGCCATTTCATCTAAAATCAGTTGCAGTACTGATACATGATTCTTGTACTAAACCTTTTCAATTTTGAGAACTGCACTACGTCATGGCATTTATTTCATCTCTAGTTAGAGAGAAAGGAATTCATGAAGAATGGCAACTACTATATCAAATAGCCTGAACAGCATTTTAGCTGATGTTACCTCAGTATGGGGATTCGGTATCAATATGATGCGAAAATATTGACAGTGGCTGCTTTGAATTGTAATTGTAATGGTCATCCAATTTTGCTTTTAGCATGTACAGTCAAGACAAAGTATGTCACATGCTCAGAAGATGTTAAAATCATTTCGACTGATTCATTGACATCTTTTAACTTCAAGAACTGAATGTCAAATGTCATATTTTTTAAAGCTGTTTTAAGAGGAATCATGCAGTTGAAAACGTAGTTTGATTGAATAAATTAAAAGCTGCTGCATTTGTTCTAAACAAAACAAAAAATCTGTGAGACTTCTATTTTATATACATTAAAGGAAAGATAGAAGACGATGTAAAGTTAATCACACAATCTTGAATAAATAGCCTGGGCTTATGTTCATAATCAAGATTTATCATACGTTATTGATCTTTGAAAGATGAGCATAGATTTGAAATATTTCTATTTGAGAGCATTATAAAGTTGGTTATGGGTGCTCTGACTGCTTGACAAATCATGGAATAGTATTCCTCTAAAAAATAAGATTATATAACATAGTACGGTACTGATTATCTAACAAAGAATGACTAAAGCACTGTGGTGTCTGACTGTTGATTGATGTTGCATTTTAAAAGAAAAGAAGAAACAAATATGGATTATGTAAAAGTCCAAATTAAGCATCAGTCATGTGAAATCTTTTGCACAAAAGTATAATCAGATTTCAAAATTGGAAGTCAAATATATCAGGCCTTTAATATTTGATGTTGGTGTTGGTTAGAATGATTTGATTTTCCTTTGATCAAGAAATTCAAGTTATATTTTAGCAGAGGAAATATTCTGCTGTTCCTGTTGCCAAAATAAGCAAAAGGTCATGTGTTTACTTAAAAATTAGAATGCTATTGACTTGATTTCAATCAAAGCTACCTTTTATAGTACTTTCTTTACTAATCAGAGTTTTTTTTACACTAAATTGTTATAATAGCCTTGATTTTTATCCCCCCCNAAAAAAAAAAAAATGGCAGTGCTATTTTCTACACAGAGAGCTTTAAGCTCACTTTTCTTTGACTGATAATGAAGGTCACTGCAGGCTGCAAGTCTGTTTGTATTTGTGTGATTTAAGAAGATAACTTATGAATACTTCTTGTGTTTTTTCTAGAGTTATAGCACTTTTGCACTTCCACTTTCTGTTATTTGGATGAGAACTAGAGAATGTTTAAATAAAAATAATTCTTGTTTGGTTTTGACACGCCCTTTTATCTTGTAGTTAATCTTGTTTTGACAGAGATAATGTATTATTCTATGTCACTTTTTGTACATAAGATTTCTCTTGTTGTAATCTGTTTGATAATAATAGCAAGTTGGATATTTGATCGAATTATGTGTGTTTTTAAACATTAGGCAAAAAGATGACACATGATTATGTGTTTGATGACATTTGAAGTATTTATCGAGACATGGTTCTTGTCCCCATCACTAGTTTGTCTTTTTATTTCAAAGAATTATGTATAAGAATCACAAGGTGCTTAGATAAAACAACTTGTACATATATTTAAAACCAAGTTTTGTTTTAGCCAACTGTTACGCAGATCTTTGATTTTCTATGATTTTTTTAAACTTTATAAATCAATTTTGAGTGACCAAACTCACAGAAAATAGATTTTCTGAGGGATACTTGCAAAATATATTTAATTACTGCAAATTTTTGTCCATGAGAAAGAAAAAAAGGCATGAGCCATGGGTCCATGAAAATGGTCATTGTTTTCAAGTGCATAGAGCAAAGGACATAAAGAAAAGAGACTAATGCTGTAATATATCTGTGATTATCTCACGGTAGAAAGTGGTATGAGTGCAAGTAGATCGCGGGTTTGAGCTGCTGATATTTTGATTATGGAGAATATCATTAGCATTTCTTCTCTAAGTATTCATACTAGTTATTAGATAAATCAGCTCTTGATAAGATTTCATCAAAATGCCTCCTTAAAATAGTACCCTGGCAACAAACATGACGGAAACTTGGATGAAAATATTACTTGAGTAGCTGGCAGACTGGTCGAATTGCACTTTGATTATTCACAATTATTAAAAATAACTATTGTGCAGTGGGTGTTGCCCTCAGATATTCATTAGGGCACTTCATGCCATTTTGTGGAATGGTTTGAAAGACATTTGGATGCATTTCTGACTGGGTAATATATGTTTAAGAGAGGTAGTAACAGGTAAGATGTTGCTTGATTGGTGTGCTCATACAGTATAAGACATCATGCCTATTATAGAAGTAGAACCATATAGTATTCGTCAGAAATGAAATATGTGAGTTGTATTCAAAATAAAAACAGATATTATCTTTAGCGTGTACATCTTGTAAAAGAAGACTTGTAAGATATAACATTTTCAGTTTAATTACATAGTTATGATCATTATGTATAGTTTTCATCTCTTTTATGGAAAGACCTGCTGCTTAATTTTTTTTTTTTTTTTTTTTCTTTACATATTTTTTCATAAATGCAGCCAAAAGTGATAGTTTTTGTGTATATTATTTTTTTGTACTCCAAACTTGCCGATCATAGGTAACCTACATTGTGCGGCCCATTTAGTATTTATCAACCTCTATAATTATGTACATGTATGTATGTATGTATGTTTGTTTCTATTGTAATGTTCATCAATAATAATAAAAAAAGTACTGTTGTGATTATACACTTTGGGGATTTTGAAAGATTTTGTTATTTTGTTCATGGTATATTGAGAGAGAGAGAGAGAGAGAGAGAGAGAGAGAGAGAGGGGGTCAGAGTAAGATTAAAAGGGAATGACCATGCAGTACTGAGAGGATGGTCAAGAAGGGATGACCCATTATAGAAAAGCAAAAGTGAATAGAAATTGTTTAGAAGGGATTCATGCAAGAGAGAGTAAGGAGGAAACACAGGAGGGGCGACAAATGCAAGAGAAAAATGGAAAGGAGAATGGTGGACAGCAAATGAACAAATCACAAGAGAGCTGGAGTAATACTAATAAGGATATGGAGAATGTGTAGACCAATATGACCAATATCAGAAAGACAGAAAGAAGATGTATGGTATACCCCTAACTAAAGGGGTACACGCCCCTGTGCCTGATAGCATAGAGGTCTGCATGGTAAAAAGAAGAACAAAAAATTGGAGTGGTGTGCCAATTGCATTGAAATTGCTGATGGGTCAGCCAAGTCAACTCACCAGAAGTGTCCATTTTCGCCTCTAATAAATAAGTGCCCCTATTCAAATCTGATCAGTGTCCCTTTCTTTTATGATGATTGCTCTTTTCCATACCGATATGTACCCCGTTTTGCCTTTGTTAAAGGTAACTGTTTCTTTTAAATGCCCTTTTAAATTCTATTTAAAAAATTGCACCTTTTTATTTCGGATAAGTTCCCCTTTCTGTCTAGTGAGTTCTTTTCCGACTACGATAAGTGGCCCTTTTCGCCTCTGATAGCATTTCATTTCTACCTCTTATAATATGTGCCCATTTATTCTTGTGAAAAGTGCTCCTTTTTTCCATTGTGATGAGTTCTATTTTTTTTTTTCTGATAAGAACCCTTCCAAGGCAAACTAGCCCTTTTCAATTGTTATAAGTACCCCTTTACAAATCTAGTAATAGTTTCAAGACTCACAGACTCATAAGTAAGTTGCCAATTTTTCTTGATAAAGATGCCAACATTTCCCTTGCATAAAGGCATAAATAATAAATTTTGACTGAATTGCCTTCAAACATAATTTAACAACAATATTGCCTTTGGAGGGGTGCACCCCCTCACACACCCTGAAGGGTTGATGTGGAGGGGTTATCAAAACTTAGGGAGGTGAACATCGTGGAGAAGGGATACATTGGGATGGGGGGGGGGG